>CAUYNB010051154.1:0-23300 GCA_963574225.1 Lagothrix lagotricha | reverse complement strand
CCCGTGGGGCTCCTCCGCCAAGAATCTCTTGGTCCCTGGGCAATAAAAATTCGTCTGGAAATGTGGCGTCCACTCACTCTCTGCGCTTTCAGTGGGAGCTACAATCCTGAGCTGCTGCTAATCGGCCATCTTGGATCTCTCCCCCAGAAGGGAAATTTTAAAGATACTTTGAGAAGAACATAAACAAAAACACAATCCACCAAAACTTATGAGATACAGCAACAGTCATGTTTAGAAGCAAATTTACTACAGTAAAGGCCTATATTAAAAAAGAAGAAAGATTTGTAATCAATAGCCTAACCTTTCACCTTAGAAACCAGAAAATGGAAACCAAACACAGAGCAAGCAGAAGGAAGAAAAAAAGATAAGAGTGAAGAAAAAAATATGAAAGTAGAAACAAATGAAATAAATAGAAGGACAATAAAGTCTATAACAACAAAAGATGGTTTTTGAAAAGATCAACAAAATTGACAAATCTTTAGCAAAACTGACAGAGGACTCATTACTGAAATGAGAAATGAAAGAGAGGATATCACTAATGACCTAATAGAAATAAAAAGGATTTTAAGGGAATATCATTGACAAAAGTATGCCAATAAATTGGATAGCCTAGATGAAATGGACAAACTCCTAGAAAGATACAAACTACTGAAGCTGACCCAAGAAGAAATAGAAAATCTGGCCAGGCATGGTGGCTCATGCCTGTAATTCCAACACTTTGGGAGGCTAAGGTAGGAGGATCATCTGAGTCCAGGAGTTTGATATCAGCCTGGGCAACATGGTGAGACCCTGTCTCTATTAAATTAAATAAAACAAAATAAAAATAAAACTGAAATTCACCAACAAAAACACAATAACCCAATTTAAAATGGACAAAGGATTTGAATAGACATTCCTCCAAAAAACATAAGCAATATTCAATAAAGCACATGAAAAGATGCTTGATTTCATTAGCATTAGGGAAATGCACATCAAAACCACAATAAGACACCACTTCACACCCATGAAGGTGACTGCAATAAAAGAGACTTAAGATTCTACTTTTCGGGGTCATTTCTATAGTTTATTACTAGAGAAGATTCTCTGAAGGTGTAGAGCATCAAAAAAAATAATAAAAATTTTAAAAAGGAAATAGAAAATCTGAATAGACTTACAGTAGATAGAATAATATAAAAATTCCCAAAAAGAAAAGCCCAGAGTCATACGCCTTTACTGATAAATTCTATAAAGTATTTAAATAATTAACAGCAATTCTTCAATAACTCTTCCAGAAAATAAGAAGAGACAACACTACCTAAATGATCCAGTGAGATCAGTAGAGCACTGATATCAAAACCAGACAAAGACATCACAAGAAAATCTACAAACCTATTTCTGTTAGTAACACAGATGTAAAAATCCTCAACAAAATATAAGGATACCAAGTGCAACAAAAACAGTTATATTCCAAATTATTTTTTTTAAGGCTCGAAAGCAATTGAATGGGCAGATAGTTTTTTTAACAAATGGTCCTAGAACAATTAGACATTCACAGGCAAGCAAGTGAACTTTCAGAAAAAAAAAAAAAAAACAAAACATAGGACAAAATCTATAAAACCTACTTATAGGCAAAGAGTTCTTAGACTTGGCGTCAAAAGGATGATCCAGGCCTAGTGTAGCACCTCATGCCTGTAATCCTAGCACTTTGGGAGGCTAAGGTGGGTAGATAGCTTGAGCCCAGAGTTCAAGACCAGCCTGGGCAACATAGCAAGACCCTATCTCTGCAAAATATACAAAAATTAGCCAGGTGTGCTGGTGCGTGACTGTAGTCCCAGCTACTCGGGAGGCTGAGGTGGGAGGATCACTTGAGCCCAGGAGGTCAAGGCTGCAGTGAACCATGGCATGCCACTGGACTGCAGCCTGGGCAACAGAGTGAGACTCTGTCTTGGGGGGAAAAAAGTATAATCAATAAAAGAAAAAACTGACAAACTGGACATCATCAAAATTTAAAACTTCTGCAAAAACTCTCTTAAGAGGATGAAAAGACAAGCTACAGAATAGAAGAAAATATTTGTAAACCATATATCTGACTAAGGATAAATGTCTACAGTATTTAAGGAACTCTTGAACTCAAGGGTAAGAAAAACAAAAAGCAGATTAGAAAATGGCCTTTTGGCCAGAACCGCCATCTTCCAGTAATTCGTCAAAATGACGAACACAAAGAGAAAGAGGCACCCTATATATGTTCTCTAGTCCTTTTAGAAAACATGGAGCTGTTCCTTTGGCCACGTATATGAGAATCTATAAGAAAGGTGATATTGTAAACATCAAGGGAATGGGTACTGTTCAAAAAGGAATGCCCCACAAATGTTACCATAGCAAAACTGAAAGTGTCTACAATGTTACCCAGCATGCTGTGGGCATTGTTGCAAACAAGGACAAGATTCTTGCCAAGAGAATTAATATGCGTATTGAACACATTAAGTACTCTAAGAGCTGAGATAGCTTCTTGAAACACGTGATGGAAAATGATCAGAAAAAGAAAGAAGCCAAAGAGAAAGGTACCTGGGTTCAGCTGAAGCGCCAGCCCGCTCCACCCATTGTGAGAACCAATCGGGAGGGGCCTGAGCTGCTGGAACCTCTTCCCTATGAATTCATGGCATAATAGGTGTTAAAAAAAACAAAAGACCTCTGGACTGTAAAAGAAAAAAAAAAAAAAATGGAAAAAAAAAAAAAAAAGAAAATGGACCAAAGACATAAACAGACATTCCACTGAATAGGATATGCAGATGGCAAACAAACGCATGAAAAGGTGTTCAATACCATTAGCCAGAGAAATGCAAACTAAACCGCAATAAGATATTACCACATACTTATAAAATGGCTAAAATGGAAACAGTGACAACACCAAATACTGGTGAAGATGCAGAGAAAAGGGCATTCACACAATGCATTAGGGATTGTAAAACATTACAATCTTCCTGGAAAACTGATCATTTGTTATCAAACTAAACATGTAACTACCATATGATCCAGTCAATGCACTCTTGGGCATTTACTCATAAAGAAAGAAAAATCTGTGTTCACACAAAAATACTATACATGAGAGTTAATAGCAGCCATGTTCATAGTAGCCAAAAATTCGCTTCAGTACATCAAGTAAACAAACTGTGATACATCCATCCCATGGAATACTCCTCAGCAATAAGAACGAATGTGCAACTGATACGCCCAACAATGTGAATGGATGCCAACTGAATTATACATGAAAAATGCCAATTCCAAAGGGTTGCCTACTTTATAATTACATTTACATAACATTTTGAAACAACAATTTTTTTTGCCTCCCCCAAAATTGAATGTCATGAAATGACAACATTTTACAAATGGAAAACAGATCAATAGTTGCCAGGGGTTAGGAAAGGGATGGGGAAGGGGAAATAAAACTGTAGGAAGGTGGGTGTGGTTATAAAACGGAATCATGGGATATTTATGGTTATGGAACTGTTTCTATCTGACTGTGATGATCGATACACAAACTTACACACGTGATAAAATTGCAGAGAAGACACACACATGTGAGTGTAAACAAAACTAGGAAATTGGAATAAATGCATATCCATTTCAATATATGGTTGTGATAGTACAGTACAATTTTCAAGATGTTGCTATTTGGGGAAACTGGGTGAAAGGTACAAGGGGTCCTTCTCTATTATTTCTTATAACTACACATGAATCTATGATTATCTAAAAATGAAAGTTTAATTGTTAAAAAGTAGGTAAGGAGAAAGTTGAGAATCAAGGGTCATTTTGTCAAAAAAGTTTTGACACTTAAATGGCTGAACTTCAGCAGTGTGGGGAAACGTAGAAAATAATTGGACGTTGTTTTAAGCTGCTAAGTTTATGATAGTATGTTCAGCAGCACTGGAAAAGTAACACAAGGAAGTTGAAAATTTTTTAATTATATTAGAGCATAAGCCTTTAATATTCTCTGAGAAAACAGGAAATACATTTCAAGCATTTATGTGGCACAAGGGAACACAAAAGTTGGCATTAAAAAGAAACCTCATGTGATTATTTCCATTCTAAGCGGTATGAGCCACTCCTCTCAAAGAAGATTTTTCTGTGAAAAAGTGAATTGAAGAGTAGTTAGTAAATATTTAAAGATTTTTTTAAGCCAACTATGGTTTGCCAACCTGAATATCTGTCAGATATTTTCTTGAAAATGAATGAATGAGCCTGTCAATTTAAAGAAAACCACTCATGGTATTTGTTGCCAATAATAATATTTCAAGGAAAAGTTAGAACTTCAAAAACATCTTTCTCTACCATTGTAAGTTTAACAGTTTCCCCAATACATATTTTTTTCAGATGAAGGGTGATGATATTAACAAATATGACTTTCAGTTTTACACAATGATGCATGACATTACTTGGAAGCTTGAAAAATCTCAAGGCACTAATATTTTCCAAATGACCAACGTGCAATGTTACAAAACCATGAATGGGTAAAAGATCCATTAAAAGGACAAGAGAGTCCCACAGAACCAAGTGTGGAAAGTTCACTTAGTTCCACGCTCTACACTGAGCTTAACCCATAAGAAACAACCGCTTTTGTTGGGGCCAAGTTTTGGTGCCCTATCCGAGAAGATTATCCACAAGGATCTGAAAAGTCTGTGAAAATATTCCTCTCTTTCCCCACTGCATATGGGTGTGAGGCCAGATTTCCTTCATATACTTCAAACAAAACAACATCTCACAATGGAGTAAAGTACATGTGAGCATCCAGCTGCTTCTATCCAGCAAGACATGAGAGAAATCTGCAAAAGTGTAACATCGTGCCCATTCTCCTCAATACAAGTTTTTGTCTTGCCAAGCATAGTTATTTCTCATAAAAATGTTATTTGTGTTAAATGTATGAGTTTAGTGTTGTTCATTTTAATTAGTAAAGTCTTTAAGTTTTAAATTCTAAGATAACGAATACTGATGAACATGACCCACATAAACAAAATCTCTTAGGAGCTCAATGATTTGGGGAGTCCTGAGATAAAAAATGTTTGAGAACTACTGTTATAGTGTTCTCCAGTGGCTTGAAGTGCCTCCAGCTCTGCCAGGCCCAGACTGGCTCTGGCTTGGGATGTTGTGATTAATGAGACAGAATCCTGTAGTAGTTTCAACCAGCAAGGACTTACCTCTTCCTCCTGTACCTGGTTTCCTGCGGTCATCATCTCGATCACCCAAAGCATCAGCCAAGTCGAATGCATTACCTTGAGTGGGCCCCAAAACATAAAGGAAACAGCCAACTGATTAACAACTGAGTATAAGATTCCAAAATAAGCAAAACACCCATGGGTTCAGCTGATCAGTACAAACAATGGGTTAAGACAAAGAGACTTATATTGGAATTGGATTCCGTGTACAGACATTGATAATGAAAATATCTGCAGGACAGAAGTAGTTACTACTTTCTGACTTTGCAGTATACCACCAGTTTTTCAATTAATTTATATTGCTAGGTATGCTTTGCTTAGGCCAGCAGTTGGAGCATTTTAATAATATACTCACTGATTGTTGGTATTAGCCCAAAATTCAAAACCAGGTACACAGAGTCCATCAACAGGAAAACCAAAAGGGAGAGGTCATGTAGTCATGAAACACCCCTTTGAGTGCGGAAATGTGAAGAAGTAAGGGCAAATCATAAAGCAGCAGTGACTCTCTTGGATCATCACTGTCTCTTCGGAAGAAAGGTAGCTCTCCAGTGCACAGAACATATTATCGTGCCCCCGAGTACTGGTAACAAGTTGCTGGATGGGAGCAATCACTGGGATCCCAACCACACAGTCATGTTTTTCTTTTTATCAGTGAAGATGTCTACATGGTAAAATGGCCATCTGAAGAAAGGGTCAAGTGACAACAGGAAAGACTTGCTAAGAAGAAGCAAGTCCCAAAAGTCTTTACTGAAAGATGATACTGTAAAATAAATGCCATTCCAAAAGGTTCCATCTGCCTAAAGAAAATGCTTGATTGGCTTCATAAAACCTAAACAATTACATTTTCCTTGATTTTAGAAAATGAAATGGCTAAAAAAGGGAAGAAGTCCAAATGCGTTTTCCTCTTGAGATTTTCCCAGGAAGGACTTTTCATAAAAAACACAGAAGGCATAGTGATCAGCCAGGTATGCACTCTATTAAGTTAAACCCAGGGTTCAGATGGATGCCTTGGTTGGTTCTGCACATACGGGGTTTAAAACTACAGGTAGTTTACTCGGATGCTACCCTAGGGGGAACTCCAGAGGGCCCTTCCTCACTGTCCTCCTTAAGACAGCCACATTACCTGGAGGATTTGCCGGAGCTCTGGTGGCTGCTGGCCTCTTGGTTGTGGTGGTGGTAGTGTGGTCCCACGGCTCTAAAAGGGAGAGGGAGGACAGCAAGGGGAGCGCATTTAGTAATAAAACACAGCAACTACTTAATGACTTGGGGAAGTCACATCGTAAGTAGAATATCCTTGTCTTGGTCCTTGAGGCCCCTCTAGCTAGGAGCTTCAGAGAATTACACCGAAAAGGATGACAAAATGATATAGGTTTACATGAGATGATTTCTTCTCACTTTTCTTTGGAGGATGAAGGTGGTGAGGTGGACATGGTCTCACATACGACCTGGTGATTAGTGAACCTGGTCTTAAGCCCAGATCTGCTGGAGATGACCTCATGGTCCAGGGAGTTCCACAGCCTGAGCATGATCCTTGAGGGCTCCAAGCCTTGGTTCCACAACTATCAACTTGGCACTTTAAACACAGATATCCCTGCTAAGGGATAGACTGAGGTTACATTCCTAGTGGAATATGGGAGTATTTCATAAACTGAAAGTGGTTACAACACAGAGACATAATATTTTATATAAGTGTGGTTACTATTGTAAATATTAGGTCTTTGAGCTCAACCATATTCCTTTAAAATTGTGGATAACTTTCACAAGAATTATACAATGTGCATGAGGTTTTTCCAATAGTTTCTTTTCATAAACATCAAGACTATGTTGTATATATTCTCACTATTGGAAATATCAAAGAAAAAGATTTAAGGAATGGGAAATACAAATGCAAAACAGGTTTAGCTTTGTATACAGCAAGTACTCAATAATTATTGACTATTCAGAAAACAAACAGCAAAAATAGAAATAAGTTGAGGTCAGGTGTAGTGGCATGTGCCTGTACTCCTAGCTACTTGGGAGTATCAGGGAGGAAAATTCCTTAAGCCATAAGTTTGAGGCTATAATGCACTATGATCATGCCTGTGAATAGCCACTGCACTCTAGCCTTGGCAACAAAGCAAGACCCCATCTCCAAAAAACGTAAGTTGAAAGTAAAAGGATGGAAGCAGATATACTGTGCAAATAATAACCTTAAGAGACCTGGAGTAGCTATACTAATATCAGATAAGATTTATATTATAACAAAAATTGTTAATGGAGTCAAAGAGTGATATTTTATAATTATGTATAATGATGATAAGATCAATCCAAGACGAAGACATAATAATTTTAAATATATATGCACCTATCAACACAGCCCCAAAACACATGAAGCAAAAAAATTACAAAATTGAAGAGAATAGATGATTTAACAATAATAGTTGGAAATTACAGTATCTTCTTTTCAATCATAGAAGAAACAATTAGGCAGAAGATGAAGATAGATATATATGTATGTGTGTATATATATATATATATATATATATATGACTTGCACAACTTTACAAACCAACTAGACCTAACAGACACCTATAGAACACACCACCCAATAACAGAATACACATTCTACTCAAGAGCATGTGAAACATTCTTCAAGGTAGACCATATGAAGGTTACAAAATAAGTCTCAATAAACTTGAAAAGACTGCAACCATACAAATTATGTTCTTCAGCACAACAGGATGAAAGTAGAGATCAGTAACAGAAGGGCATTTGGAAAATACAGTCATATGGAAATTAAAGAGCACACACCTAAACAACCAATAGGTCAAAAAAATCACAAGGGAAATTATGAAATACTTTGAGATCAATGAAAATGAAAAGACAACATACCAAAACTTATGTGCTACATCAGTGTTCGTAAGTGCTCAGAGGGAAATCAGTGCTCTGAGGGAAATTTATAGCTGTAAATGCCTACATTAAAAAAAGAAAGCTCTCAAATTGATAATCCAAACTTTCACATTAATAAACTAGAAAAAGAAGGCTTTGCAGATACTGCCATCATCAACCCTGGTCAAGTCCACTATGTTCTTCAACACTGTTGCTGTTGAGGGTGAATCTTTGGGCCAGGTCTCCTTCAAACTGTTCGCAGACAAATTCCAAAGACAGCAGGAAATTTTAATGCTCTGAGCACTGGAGAGAAAGCATTTGGTTATAAGCGTTCTTACTTTCTCAGAATTGTTCCAGGCTTTATTTGTTAGGGTGGTGACTTCACATGCCATAATGGTATTGGCAGCAAATCTACCTACCAGGAGAAACTTGATGATGAGAACTCAACCTGTAGCATACAGGTCCTGGCATCTTGCCCACAGCAAATGGTAGACCAAATACAAATGGTTCCAAGTTTTTCATCTCTACTGCCAAGACTGAGTGGTTGAATGGCAGGCATGTGGTCTTTGGCAAGGTCAAAGTGGCCATAAATGTCACAGAAGCCATGGAGCATTTTAAGCCCAGGAATGGCAAGACCCACAAGATCACCATTGCCAAATGTGGACAAATCTAATAAATTTGACTTGTTTTATCTTAACTACCAGACTATTTCTTCTGTAGCTCAAGAGAGCACCCCTCCATCCCATTTGCTCTCAATATTCTACAATCTTTGTACACTCACTGCAGCTCTTTGGGTTCCATATTTTCCTTATTCCCCTCCACGTCTATCTGGATTGCAGAATTAAGTTCATTATTATAAAATAAAATCTATATAAAAATTTTAAAGAGTAACTAGAAAAAGAAGAGCAAACTAAACCTAAAGCAGTTAGAGGAAGAAGACACCAAAGATTATAGCAGAAATAAAATGAAAGAGAAGAGAAAAATAAAGAACAAAATAAGAAAGTTCTCTTAAGATCAACAAAACTGATAAACTATAGCAGACTTACCAAGATAAAAAGAGAGAAGACCAAAATGGCTAATTTCAGCAATGAGAGGACATTACTACTAACCTTAGAAAAATAAAAAATTATGAAGGAGTATCTTGAACAATTATAATCCAAATAAATTCAATAACCTAGATGAAACAGGTAACTTCCTATTAAAACACAACTACCTAAACTGACTCAGGAAGAAACAGAAAATCTGACCAGACTTATAGCAAGAGATTGAGTCAGTAATCAAAAAACTTCCCACAAATAAAATTCTGGAACCAGAAGTCTTAATTGCTGAATTCTACCAAATATTGAAGGAAGAATCAACACCAACTAATCTCAAACTCTTCAAATAAATAAACAAACCAAGAAAAGGGAATACTTCCTAACTCATTCTATAGGCCAGTAAAGTATGTTAATACTAAAGTCAGATAAATACACACAAAAACTACGGATCTCTAGCCTTTATAAATGTAGACGTAAAAATCCTCAATAAAATACTAGCAAACCAAATCCAGCACCATATTAGGACTGACCATGACCAAGAAGGGTTTATCTCAGGAATGTAATAGATCAACATAGTAAAATCAATCAATATACTATCCCATATTAATAGAATGAAAGGAGAAAAAAAACACTAGATTACCTCCATAGATGCAGAAAAGGCATTTAACAAAAGTCAACCACCACTTCATGATAAAAAAAAAAAAAAAAAAACACTCAATAAACTGGTAATGGAAAATAATTTCCCATTTTGTTCTGCTTACTCCATCGGAGTCCACTCTCTATGTGCTTTTTAATGATAATTGAGCTTACTCTATTGGATTTTTAAAAGCATTTAGATGGTTTATTTTGGCCTCATCTGTTAACTTCCTAGAAATAAAAGAGAATTTACTCAACCTGATAAAGGGCATCTGTGAAAAATCTGCAACTGAAAGCATACTTAAAGGTGAAAGACTAAAAGCTTTTTTCCTACAATCAGCAACACGACAAGGATGTCCACTCTTACCACTCCTATTCAACATTGTAATGGGAGTTCTAACAAGAACAATTAGTCAAGAAAAAGAAAGAAAATCTTTGAGATTAGAAAGGAAGAAGTCCAACTATCTCTATTTACAGATGCTATGATTTTATATATAGAAAACCCTAAAGAATCCATACCATTTTTTTAAAAAACACTATTAGAGCTAATGAGTTCAGCAAAGTTTCAGGATATAAGATCAATACATGAAAATAAGCTGTATTTCTACACACTAGCAATGATCAATACAAAGAGCAAAAGAAGAAAACAATTTCATTTATAATAGTAATAAAAAGAATAAAATTGTTGGAAATAAATTTAACCAAGGAAGTATAAAGACATGTACACTAAAAGTTACAACACACTGTTAAAAAATTAAAGACCTAAATTAATGGAATGAAATCCTACATCCATAGATTATAAGACTCAATACTGTTAAAATGGCAGTATTTCCCAAATTAATCTGCAGATCCTATGCAATCTCCATCAAAATATCAATTGCCTTTTGTGCAGAAATGGACAAGCTAATCCTAATATCCATATGGAATTGCATAGGACCCTAAATAGCCAAATCAATCTTTTAAAAAAGAGAAAAATAGGAGTCACACCTCTTAATTTTAAAACTGACTACAAAGCTACAGTAACCAAAATCATGTGGAACTAGCTTAAGAATACAGATATAGATCAATGTTATAGGATTGAGGGTCTAGAAGTAAACCCTCATATTTATGGTCAATTGATTTTCAACTGGATGTCAACACCATTCAATGGAGAAAGGACAGTCTTTTCAACAAATGGTGCTCAGACAGCTGGATAACCATATGCTAATGAAGCTGGACCCCTACTTCTCATCATATACAAAAATTAACTCAAAATGGACCAAACATCTAAATATAAGAACTAAAACCACTCTCAGAAGAAAATATATGGCTAAATCTTCATGACCTTTGATTTGGAAATGGATACTTAGCAATGACATGCAAAGCATGGGCAACAAAAGAAAAAATAGATAAATTAGACATTAATCAAAATTTAAAATTTTTGTGTATCTAAGTACATTATCAAGAAAGTGAAAAGACAACATACAAAATGGGAGAAAATTTCCAAATCATATATATGATAAATGTATAAAGACATCATTAGTCATTAGTCTTTAGGGAAATGCAAATGAAAACCACAATGAGGTCCCACCTCACACCCACTAGGATGGCTTTAATTAAAAAAATAAAAACAAAACAAGTTGGTAAAGATGCAGATAAATTGGAACCCTCATACAATACTGACAGGAATGTAAAACGCTTCAGCCACTGTGGAAAACAACTTGGCAGTTCCTCAAAAAGTTAAACAGAATGACCATAGTAACCAGAAATTCTACTCCTAGGTATATATCGAAAAGAATTTAAAACAGGTATTCAAACAAATATGTGTATACAGCATGTTCATAGTAACATTATTCACAAGCCAAGAAGTGGAAACGACCAAATGTCTATTAACTGATGAATGGATAAACAACTTGTGGTATGTCTACACAATGGAATATTAATTAGCCAAAGAAAGAAATGATGTACTGATGCATGCTAAAATATGGAAGTGCCTCCAAAACATTATGCTACACAAAAGAAGCCAGACACAAAAGTCTACATACTGTCCAGTTCAACAAATGGTGCTCAGACAGCTATGTAAAATATCCAGGATAAATTCATAGATACAGAAAGTAGGATGGTGGTTATTTGGGGTTGTGGGGATAAAAGAATAGAGAGAAACTGCTCGATGGGTAAGGAATTTTTGCTGTGAAGTGATGGAAATGTTTTGGAACTGGATAGAGGTGGTGGTTGTACAACATTATGAATATCCTAAAATGCCACTTAATTGCTCACTTTTAAATGAAGGGTAAAAGATACAAAGTAGTAGGTATATAAGATGAACAAGTTTAGTGATCTAATGTAAAACATGAGGACTATAGTTAATAACATTGTATTGTGTTCAGAATTTTTGCTAAATGAAATATTGCTGTTCTTGTCAGACAAAAAATGGGTAATTACGTGAGATGATGGATATATTAACTTGCTTCACTACCAAGTTGTATATGTATCTCATAATATCATGTTATATACCTGAAATATACACAGTAAATTTTAAAAATAAAATGGTTAATTTTACATTATATGATTTTGCCTCAAAATATTATTATTATTTGAGATGGAGTTTTGCTCTTGTTGACCAGCCTGGAGAGCAATGGTGCGATCTTGGCTTACCGCAACCTCTGCCTCCTGGGTTCAAGTGATTCTCCTGCCTCAGCCTCCAGAGGAGCTGAGATTACAGGCATGCACCACCACACCTGGCGAATTTTGTATTTTTAGTAGAGATGGGGTTTCTCCATGTTTGTCAGGCTGGTTTTGAACTCCCGACCTCAGGTGATTCGCCCTCCTTGGCCTCCCAAAGTGCTGGGATTACAGGCATGGGCCATGGCACCCAGCCTAATAAATTATTTTTTTAAGAAGGATGCCTGGTATCGTTTGGCTATGTTCCCACCCAAATCTCATCTTGAATTGTATTTCTCATAATCCCCACGTGTCATGGGAGGGACCTGGTGGGAAGTAACTGAATCATGGGGACGGTTACCTTCATGCTATTCTTGTGACAGTGAGTTCTCACAAGATTTGATAGTTTTTATAAGGAACTTTTCTCCCCCTTCACTCTGCACTTCTCCTTGCTCCTGCCATGTGAAGAAGGGCATGTTTGCTTCTCTTTCCACTATGATTATAAGTTTCCCGAGGCCTCCCAAGCCATGCTGAACTATGAGTCAAATCTCTTTCCTTTACAAATTACCCAGTCTCAGGTATGTCTTTATTAGCAGCATGAGAATGGACTAATACAATGTCTTAGTCTTTTTTCTGCTGCCTGTAACAGAATACCTGAAACTGAGTTGGTTATTTATTTATTTATTTATTTATGAGATGAATTCTCACTCTGTCACTCAGGCTGGAGTGCAGTGGCATGATCTCTGCTCATTGCAACCTCCGCCACCCAGGTTCAAGCAATTCTTCTGCCTCAGCCTCCCAAGTAGCTGGGATTACAGACATGTGCCACCATGCCCAGCTAATTTTTGATTTTTATTAGAGATGGTGTTTCACCATGTTGGCCAGGCAGGTCTCTAACTCCTGACCTCAAGTGATCTGCCTGCCTCAGCCTCCCAAAATGCTAGGATTACAGGCGTGAGCCACTGTGCCCAGCTGAAACTGGGTAATTTATAAAGAAGAGGAACTTATTTCTTACAGTCATAGAGGCTGAGAAGTCCAAGGTTGAGGTGTCACATTTTGTGAGTGAGGGCCTTCTTGCAGGTGGGGACTCTCTGCAGAGTCTCAAGGTGGCACAGGACATCACATGCCAAGGGGGGCTGGTTGCTAGTTCAGGTCTCTCTTTCCCTTCTTATAAAGCCACCAGTCCCACTCCCATGATAACTTACTATCCATTCACCTATTAATCCATGAATGGGTTAATTCATTCTTGAGTGCAGAACCCTCATGACGCAATCGTCTCTTTCAGGAGGCTGAGGTGCGAGGATCACTTGAGACTAGAAGTTTGAGTCTAGCCTAGGCAACACAGTGAGACCCTATCTCATTTTTAGAAAAAAAGAAAAAGAAAATTAAAAAAAGGCCTTGCCTGTCAATACTGCTACATTGGGAATTAAATTTCAACATGAATTTTGGAGGGGAAAAACATTCAAACCATAGCAAGGGGAATGTTGCAATTCTGTTTTAGTAAAAACTATATTTGGAAGTTGAGAATATGGGAAGTCTTTATCTTAAAATGATAATGCTTGCACACTACTCCTTAGGAAGATTTTGGGTACACTAACTCATACCTCAATGTGAAGACCACGCACCCCAGTGGATGGATATTTATGGTAAGAGAACCACATGTGACAACCTGTAGTCACTGTGCGTGTGTGTGTGTGTGCGTGTGTGTATGTATATATTTAACCTACCGCATCATCAGTTTAGAGACAATTTTATGTCTCTAATTTCCATTTGACTTTGTACCAGTAAAATGCAAGAGTACAACTTGTCTAAATGAGCTTATTTATGTATAATTATATTATGATATAGATACAAAAGAGGAATTACTAAAACCATTATTTAAGCAAGTTCCAGAAAAGCAATTGTCACTTATGTAAATATTAGCTTAAAATTTGCATGACTCAAACCACTCTTGTGTGAAAGTATTTATCTGTCTTAAAGAAAATTAACCGACCATAAATATAAAGGTTTATTTTCAGACTCTGAATTCTGTTCCATTGACCTATGTGATGCCAGTACCACACAGTCTTAATTACTGTACCCCATAGTTCCACACAGTCTTGATTACTTGTGCAATTCTGCCCTGCCATGCCCAGTTTCTGGAAAAGTCTTGTTTCTCTGAAGATATGCAGGTGCCATTCAAGAGAGGGCCGTCCCTACCTGCATGTGGAATCAGTTGTTCTGTCAGAGCCCGAGCCTACATTGATGTAGGACAAGAGCTTCAATTTACGCACATTTTTAGAAACTATTAACTACCGACTTTCTTGTTGTAAGCCTTTAAATGGGATTTCTTATCATTTGTAATTGAGATGAGAAGAGTCTACTTATCAAGGGCTAAGAATAGTAGGTCAACTTCATCAAAACAGTGAGATCCTAAAATAAAGAGACCCTTTTCTGTGAAGCCTTTCTCAAAATGACAAACTCAGAAAAAATTCTTAGCTGCTCAGCAAATGCTTCCTGCAATATGGCACTTTCACCAGGAGTGATTCTCTGTAATATTGTGCTGCACTGAAACAGTGAACAAAAC
Source organism: Lagothrix lagotricha (assembly GCA_963574225.1). Classification (NCBI taxonomy): domain Eukaryota; kingdom Metazoa; phylum Chordata; class Mammalia; order Primates; family Atelidae; genus Lagothrix; species Lagothrix lagotricha. The sequence goes on along the minus strand of CAUYNB010051154.1, from coordinate 8,364 downwards.
AGGGTGGGCTCCCCCAGGTGCGGTTTAATAACGGGAACTGCTTGGTCTGAATGTTTATGTCCCCCCAACCAGCCCCAAATTCATGTTGAAACTTAACCCCCATACTGATAGTGTTAAAAGGTGAGGACTTTGGGGAGGTGATTAGGTCACAGAGGGCACCGTTCTCATAAATGGGGCTACTGCCCCAATAAAAGAGGCTTGAGGCAGCCCTTTTGCCCCTTCTGCCATGTGAGTACACAGCTAGAAGTCACCATTTATGAAGCAGAAAGCAGCCCTCACCAGACACTACATATGCCAGCACCTTGATCTTGGACTTCCCAGCCTCCAGAGCTGTGAGTAATATATTTCTGTTCTTTATAAATTACCTAGTCTAAGGCATTTTCTTATGGCAGCACAAATGGACTAATACAGGGCCCATGGTATTCTCAGGGAATGGGGACATTCATATGACGTTTTATTTGGCAGAATCAGAAGTATGTTCTCCCATGAGATGATCACACACAGAGAGGGAAAGGGAGAAATGGACAGCAGTGGTGGGAGACTCTGAAAGCAACATGGATGAGCCTTGAAAACATCACACTAAGTGAAAGCAGCCAGACATAAAGTCCACATATTGAATGATTCCACTGACAGGAAATGTTCAGAATAGGGAAGTCCATGGAGACAGAAAGAGATTAGTGGTTGCTTGGGGGTGAGGGGTGGAAACAAGAAGAATTGTGGGATTGGGAAGTGACAGGTAAAGAATACAGTGTTTCTTTCTGAAGAAATAAAAATATTCTAAAACAGACTAGTGATGGTTGTGCAACCTTATGAATATACTAGAAACCACTGGATTGTACACTTGAAATGGGTGAATTGTATGAACTATATACCAGTAAAGCTGTTTAAATCCTTGAGATGAATGCCCTTACACTCAGAATAAAATGGTTCGCTGGGCATGGTGGCTCACGCCTGTAATCCCAGCACTTTGGGAGGCCAAGGCGGGTGGATCACAAGGTCAGGAGACCAAGACCATCCTGGCCAACATGGTGAAACCTCGTCTCTACCAAAAATACAAAAAATTAGTTGAGTATGGCAGCGCATGCCTGTAGTCCCAGCTACTCGGAGGCTGAGGCAGGAGAATTGCTTGAACCTGGGATGCAGAGGCTGCAGTGAGCCGAGATCACCCCATTGCACTCCAGCCTGGGCAACAGAGCAAGACTCTGTCTCAAAAAAAAAAAAAAAGGTCATCACTGTGCCCTGTAAGATCCTGCATGATCTGTCCCCTACAACTTCTCTGTCTTTTTCTCCAACATTCTCCAAACTCTAGTCACACAGGCTGCCTTTGGGGCCACAGAATAAGCCTGGCTCTTTTCTGCCTCAGAGCTCTTACAACTGATCTCTTGGCCTCAAAGTCTCCTTCCTCACTTCCTTGCACATTACCTCTCCTCAGAGGTGACTTCACCACTTAATCTAAAGTAGCTGCTGCTAATCTGGGGCCCTTGCTATCTCATCACCCTCCTGAATTTGGTTGAGAGTACTCAGCAATAGCTGAAAATATTTTAGGTACTGCATGTCTCCTTCCAGAGAAAACAATTCATGAGGGAAGTGACCTCTTCCATATTGTTATGCCTAGCACCTAGCAGCAAGCCAGCACTCAAAAAACATTGGCAAATAAATAAATAAAGGTCATGTACGATACAATCTCTTGCCTAGGTGGTTCAGGGATTTTTAAAACAAGCAGAGGAATGCACAACGTGCAGACAAGAACATTCTGTGCAAGATAAATATCTGGAGCAAGGTAAGGTGGAGAGACCTATCTCTTTGAAACTTCAGTTATGAGAAACATAAGCTACGACAGAAAAAGGGGTGACAGCATGATGTGGTCTTGTGGGCTGTCATTTAACCATATACATCACATATGGGTCATTCTAGGGGTCCCCAGACACACTGGCTGATGGGTGCTGATGAGGAAGATCAGATGGGCCAGCGCAAGACTCGTAAAGGGATTTTATGTATTGAAAAGTCCCCGTCAATTGGAGATATGATATGCTGAGATTTAAAAAGTTCCCATCAAGAAGTTAACACATTTATTGAAAATCTATTTATACTTATCAAGTTTGTTGTTATTTTTGGTTCTGTTTGTTTTGGAGATGTTAAATGATTTCATTAATACCATCACTACTAACAAATTAAGTGTATTCATTTTCCTGGGGATCTAAGAGGCCACCTGCATGCAGAGGACAGCATGAATACTCAGGAAAGACCTGAGAATGCCCGAACCACTTACCTCACATCGTACACAAAAATTAACTTTTAAGAGATTTATACTTCTAGGTCTATGGTCAATTCGGAGTTAATTTTTGTGTATGGTTTGAGGTAAGGGTCCAACTTCATTGTTTTGCATGTGGATATCCTATGGTCCTAAGCACTATGTGTTTAAGAGACTGTTCTTTTCACTTTGAATAGGTCTTGGTGCCTTTGTCAAAAATCAACTGACCATAGATCTAAAGGTTTATTTCTAGACTCTCAGTTCTATTCTATTGATCTCTAACCAGCAGCCTACTATCTTGATTATTGTAGGTCTGTAGTCAGTGCTACAATTTATAAGTGTAAGTTCTCCATCTTTTTCTTGTTTTTCAAGATAGCTTTGGCTATTCTGGGTCCTTTGAATTTCCATATAAATTTTAGGGTCAGCTTATCCACTTCTGCAAAAAATCCATCTGGGATTTTGTCAAGAATTGCGTTGAGTCTGTCCCTAGATTTAGGTCTGCTTGACTCTTACACCAGAGGCCTAGCCGCAGTCAGTGGTTCCAATCAAGTCAGTCAAAGAAAAACAGTAAGGCTAATGCTTGCTGAGCACTCACCTTGTTCCAAGGACTGTGCTGAGTGCTTCATATGGCTCCACTTATGTCACCTTTACAATGATCCTAGGAGGTAGGGCTTCTTATTATCTTCATGTAAGAGATAAGGAAACTGATGTGCAGACAAGTGAGGTGACTTACCCAAGGTGACAGTTCACAAGTGGCAAAGGTAGAGTTTAGACCCAAGAAGTCTGACTCCAAAGCCCTTGACATTCTCAACTCAATATATAATACAAAGAGACCTTGATAAACCCATTTTTAAAAGGCAAGCAATCTGGCAGAAAAATGGGGGAAGAATGTGAACAATTTACCAAAGAGGCAAATGCAAATGGCCAGTAAATATATGATGCTCCATTTGACTATAATCAGGGGAATGTATAACAAGCAATAAGATATTATTTTGTCCATCATATTGGTAAAATATTTTTTATTAATAAAATTCAGCATTGGTGTGGGTCTGGGAAAACAGGTACTATTATAACAACATCAACGAACAGTGCATAATGGCAAATCCATTTTGGAAAACAATTTGGGAGAGTTTTTTATAATATAAAACACACATATCTTTGGTCCTAGCAGTTACACTGCACTTGGGCACAAAGGACATGGACAAGAATGTCCACTGTAGCCCTATTTATAATTACATAAAAAGGAAATAAACCACGTGTCTTCCAGTAAGGAAATGGCAATTCTGGTCATGGCCAAATCCACATCACTGGAACACTGACTCCATAAGGCACAGGTTTGTGTGTGATTTGTTCATGGCTGTAGCCCCAAAGCCTAAAACAGTAACTGATACATAGCTGGCACTCAGACATTTACTGAATGCATCCTGTGGTATACCATGCAGCGGTTAAAATGAATAAAGTGTGTGTGTGTGTGTGCGTGTGTGTGTGTGTATGTGTGCATATATGTATGTGTATATATATTATATATATCTATAAATATATATTTCCTTATTCGGAAAAAGGGTCTCTGCAGATATAATTAAGTGAAAGATCTCAAGATGAGATCATCCTGGATTATCCAGGTGGGCCTTAAACACAATAACAAGCATCTTTGTAAGAGAACGAAGAGAGACACGGAAAGGGGAACACCATGTGACAACAGAGGCAGAGATTGGAGTGATGCAGCCACAAACCAAGGAACACCTACAGCCACCAGAAGTGGAGAAAGGCAAGGAAATATTCTTTCCTAGAGCCTTCAGAGAGAATGTGGCCCAACCGACACCTTGACGTAGAACTTCTAGCATCCAGAACTGTGAAAGAATAAAGTTCTGTTGTTTTAAGCCATCCAGTTTGTAGTACTTTCCTAAGGCAGCTGGAAGAAACCAACACAGACATGTTCTCTTAGGACTTTAGTACACAATAAAAAGCCTCACACATGTAACGTTAAAAAACAAAACAAAACAAAACAAAAAACACCAAACAATTTCTATCTGTAAATGTACATAACAACATTGAAAACTAATTGGGATCAACATGCCCCAAACTGGCTATAGTAGTTCTCACGTCAGTAGAAGGGAGAAGGGTCAAGGGAGACCTTGGCTTTACTTTATAAGCAGTTATCATTTTTTAAAAGAATGGTTTAAGGAGGCCGGGTGCAGTGGCTCACACCTATAATCCTAGCACTTTGGGAGGCCGAGGCAGGCAGATTGCCTGAGTTCAGGAGCTCGAGGCCAGCCTGAGCAACACGGCAAAACCTCATCTCTACTAAAATACAAAAAGTTATCCAGGTGTGCACCTGTAGTCCCAGCTACTCAGGAGGCTGAAGCAAGAGAATTGCTTGAACCTGGAAGGCGGAGATTGCAGTGAGTCAAGATTGTGCACTGCACTCCAGCCTGGGCAACAAAGTGAGACTCTGCATCAAAAAAAAAAAAAAAAAAGAATGGTTTAAGGTTTTATGTTCTCCAATAACCTATCAAAATGAAACAAGTTAAAAAATGAAAAAAATAAATAAATAAAAGGAAAATTGATAACGAAGCTTAGCATTTGAGAAACTACACAGATTCCATTTCAAGAAAAGCCATAACCAGGTGTGACTAATGCTTATAGTCTCAGCATTTTGGGAGGGCAAAGTGGGAGAATCACTTAAGGCCAGGAGTTTAAGACCAGCTTGGGCAACACAGTGAGATCCTGTCTCTACAAAAAATTTAAAAAATTAGCCAGGTGTGATAGTACACACCTATTAGTTCCAGCTACTCGGAAGGCTGGGATGGGAGGATCACTTGAGCCTAGGAGTTTATGACTGCAGTAAAGCTATGATGGTGCCACTGCACTCCAGCTTGGGCAACAGAGCAAGATCCTGTCTCAAGAAAAAAAAAAAAACCATTATAAAATCAATCTAAAAGGAGAAACGAATCTTTTATTCACTTCAAAGTGTCTTTTTTTATGAGTTAAAAAAAGACAGCCCTTAGAGGTCACTGCTGATACGTCACACCAATAGGGGCTATGACCTGAGCTGCAGAAAATGATTATTACACATTGTTAGGTATTCTCAACAAGGTATTTTAAATATTCAAATTTTACTTTAAATAATATAACTACTCGTATTTCTTTCCTTCTTTCTTTTTTTTTTTTTTTGAGAGAGAGATCTTGCTTCATCATCCAGGCTGGAGTGCAATGATACGATCTCCACCATTCCAACCTCCACCTCCTGGATTCAAGTGATTCTCCTGTCTCAGCTTCCCAAGTAGCTGGGATTACAGGTATGTGCTACCACACCCAGATAATTTTTGTATTCTTAGTAGAGACGGGGTTTCACCATGTTAGCCAGGCTGGTCTTGAGCTCCTGACCTCAAGTGATCCTCCCACCTTGGCTTCCCAAAGTGCTGGGATTACAGGCATGAGCCACCACGTTCAGCCACTACCCATATTTCATCTGATCAAGTAAAATATATTGTTTTTCTTCCGCATATATTATGAGTGGATGATACACATTAATCACTATTGTTTGTGTTAAACAGTTTATTTGATTTACTACTCACGCTTTACTGAGGAAGTTTCTTTCAGTGCATCCTCCAGATTAAAATCATCAAAGTCCCCAGATCCTAAAAATTAAAAAAAAAAACATTAAACTATCTTTGCATAAAACAAAGTAATAATGAAATACCCTCCAGAAATGGTCATTTCTCTTTAGAAAGTGAAGGAATAACAAAAGATATTCTATGCAAATAGAAACCAAAAGTGAGTGGAGGTAACTATACTTACATCAAACAAAACAGAGGTCATTATTGTTAGCAAACTAACATAGGAACAGAAAACCAAATACCACATATTCTCACTTATAAGTGGGAGCTAAATGATGAGAATACATGGATACATATAGGGGAACAACACACACTGGGGTCTATTGGAGGGTGGAGGGTGGGAGGAGGGAGAAGATCAGGAAAAATAACCAATGTGTACTAGGCTTAATACCTAGGTGAGGAAATAATCTGTACAACAAACCCCTATGATACAAGTTTACCTATATAATAAACCTGCACATGTATCCCTGAACTGAAAATAAAAGTAAAAAAAAAAAAAATGCACTTTTAAAGTCAAAAACTGTAAAAAGAGACAAAGGAGGTCATTATATGCTAAAGGGGTTGATATATTAAGAAAGTATAACAATTGTAAATATATACACATCCAACACTGAAGCACCTAAACATTTAGAGCAATTTTTTTTTTTTTTGAGACAGAGTTTCACTCTTGTTGCCCCGGCTGGAGTACAATGATATGATCTCAGCTCACTGTAACCTCTGCCTCAGGGTTCAAGTGACTCTCCTTCCTCAGCCTCTCAAGTAGCTGGGATTACAGGCATGTGCCACCACACCCGGCTAATTCTGTATTTTTAGTAGAGATGGGGTTTCTCCATGTCAGTCAGGCTGGTCTCGAACTCCCAACCTCAGGTGATCCACCCGCCTCAGCCTCCCAAAGTGCTGGGATTACAGGCGTGAGCCACCGTGCTCGGCCTATAGGACAAATATTAACAGATCTAAAGAGAGAGATAGACTGTAATACCATAATAGAACACTTCAATATTTTACTTTAAACCTTGAACAGATCATCTAGACAGAAAAATCAGAAATAAGAATAAGAAAACATTGGACTTGAACTACACTTTAGACCAAATGAACCTAACAGATATTTACAGAACATTCCAACCAGCAGCAACAAAATACACACTCTTCTCAAGTGCACATGAAACATCCTCCAGGATACATCATATGTTAGGCCACAAAACAAGTCTTTACAAATTTAAGAAGACTGAAATAATATCAGGTATCTTTTCTGACCAAAATGGCATGAAACTAGAAATCAACAACAGGCGGAATCTTGGAAAACTCACAAGTATGTGGAAATTAAACAATATGCTCCTGAACACTCAATGGGTCAAAGAATAAATTAAAAGGAAACTTTAAAAATATCCTGAGATGGCCAGGCGTGGTGGCTCACACCTGTTATCCTAGCACTGTGGGAGGCTGAGGTGGGTGGATTACTTGAGGTCAGGAGTTCGAGACCACCCTGGCCAACATGGTGAAACTCCATCTCTACCAAAAAATACAAAAAAGTTAGTTGGGTGTGGTGGTGTGTACCTGCAACCCCAGCTACTCGGAAGGCTGAGGCATGAGAAGCACTTGAACCTGGGACGTGGAGGTTGCAGTGAGCTGAGATTGTGCCATTGCACTCTAGCCTGGGTAACAGAATGAGACCTTGTCTCAAAAAAAAAAAAAAAATCTTGAGACAAATCCAAATAGAAACACAATATACCACAACTCACAGGATGCAGCAAAAGCTCTCCTGAGAGGAAAGTTCATAGCAATAAACACCTACAACAAAAAAGAAGAAAAATCTTAAATAACCTAACGTTGCAACACAAGGAACTAGAAAAAGAACAAGGTAACCCTGAACTTAATAGAAGAAAGGAAATAACAAAGAGAAAAGCAGAAATAAACAAAATAGAAACTAGAAAAATAATAGAAAAGATCAGTGAGATAAAAGGATAGTTTTTGAAAAATATTGACAAACCTTTAACTAGATTAAGAAAAAATGAGAAGACTCAAAGAAAATCAATTAAAGAGGAGACAGTACAACTGGTAACACAAGAATACAAAGAATCGTAAGAGACTACTATGAACAACTATACATAGACAAATTTGATAACCTAGAAGACATGAATTTCTAAAAACACGCAACCTACCAAGACTGAAATAGTAAGAAATAGAAAATCTGAACAGACCAACAAGGAGATAGAATCAGTAATAAAAAGGTTCCTATCAATGGAAAGACCAGGACCTGATGTCTTCACTGTTGAATTCTATCAAACTTTTTTTTTTTTAATATATATATATATATATATTTTTTTTTATTGCATTTTAGGTTTGGGGGTACATGTGAAGAACATGCAAGATTGTTGCATAGGTACACACATGGCAGTGTGATTTGCTGCCTTCCTCCCCATCACCTATATTTGGCATTTCTCCCCATGCTATCCCTCCCCAACTCCCCACCCCTCACTGTCCCTCCCCTTTTGC
>CAUYNB010051152.1:0-77904 GCA_963574225.1 Lagothrix lagotricha | reverse complement strand
ATCGCACGTTGTACTTCTGTCTCAGCTCTTTGGAAAGAGGGGAGGACATAATCTTCCTGCGAATGTGGGAAGGTGCATTGAAATGCCTTTTGCGATTCTTGCTTCGGTCGGAAGTCACAAAGGGATTGAACTTCATTTTGGCTAACAAAAAGTTAAAAAGACTCTTAAATGACCAAGATTTCATCCAGCTTCCAAACAACCGCAATGCATCGTGATAGTCTAGAATGCTCACAGAACTGTTATGTTCTGCAACTTCATAAAAAACTGCTTGATCGGAAGGGCCTATCAACCGAAGCTCAAAACTTTGTATTTTTTTATTCGGTTATTTTCTGTGTATGTTTATGGGATAAAGACTTTTGCATCAAAAACACTTGTCCTAGTTTTAAGACCTTTCAGTTACACTCTCCCAACTCCTTGAGCAGCACCTGAGGAAATCAACACTGGACTTACATCTCTGCTGAATTAGGGCAGAGCAGACCGACAACGCAGTTCTTTTAATTATAACGTCACGTTTTAAAAGGCACAATCAACGTTCATCATCTACGGGCTTGAGCGTGAATACATATAGCCTCTCCAAAATGAATAAGGCTCTCCATTCCAAACCTGGAAAATCCTACACGTCTCGGGTCCTAAAAGCCTCCCAGGGGGGGCAAGTGTGGTCTGAAAGTTCTGTGAAGGCTTTACCGAGAAGTTACTTCGAGATCATTCTTTAGGAAACGACACTGCCCAGACTAGACTCTTATTTCCACAGGCTCCCTCCCCTGAGCTCGTTTTCCAGTCCCCAGTTCCCCGGTCCCTCCATCAGTCTCCGGCCCGGGGCCCTTGACTTAAAGGAAAACCAGGTAAAAAAAAAAAAAAAACATCCCAGCCTCCACTCCCTGGCTGCTACTTGGCAGACGGAAGAGTCTCGGGGCCCCCAAGGTCGGAAGCCACCATGCCCAAGAACGGATGGCTGTGGATTACACCCGCTTGCCCCCCGACTGCTTACCAGCTCCCGCTTAGGTGATGGCCGCAAAAGGGAAGAGAGCTACACGCTGCTTCCGGGTCTGTAAGTTTACGAAAGATCTCGCGAGATATATGTCTCTGGGAGCAAGAGGGGTGCGGAGTTTGAGTGCGAGGAGTAAACTGGGAAATAAATGTATGGCTTGTGCCACCTACTGGCTAGGAGGGGAACTGCGGGGGACTGCAAAATCCCTCCTTCCAGGTCTTAGTGTCTCCCTTCGGAGACCTGGGTACTACCGCGGAATCCTCTGGAAAAGGTAGTCCCCGGGCGGGTGGCGAAGCATGCTCAGGGTCCGGCTGCCGTTGGGGGTGATAAAGGAGCGAGCAGCTCCTGGAGACCCCCTGGTACCTTCACTCCCAGGTGCCGGGGGGCCAGCGTCCCCTTAGCCAGGGAAGGGCAGGCCCTGCTTTGGGCCGCCAGAAGGCGCGGGGACGCCGGCCGGCCGGTCGTCTGGGTCCCTGCACTCGCCATCCCCGCCGGCCCGTGGCGTGGGCGCGGCCAGCGTGCCGGTCCTTAAACGAGCCCCGGCGCGACGCTGGCCACCGCCCCTGCACCTCGGCGTCTGCTGACCGCACCGCGGGGCCCGCCCGAGATTCGGTTCTGGGCGGCGAGGGGCCTTGCGAGGACCAGGGACACCAATCGCCCCCTGCTCCCGCGGAAATAGGTCCGAGGCCGCGTTTCTAAGGCGCTCCCAGTGCTGCGGGAGGTGCTGGTCCAGACCCCGCTTTGAAGGAGCCGGGCGGGAGGAAGCCTCTCGGTGCCGGGAGCTGCGCGGGTTTCTGAATGTTCGGCCTGTTTGCTTCCAGTTCAGGACCAGACGGAAGCGGGGAAGCCGTGCGCTCCCTGTGTGTGTGTGTGTGTTTTTTTTTTTTCCCCCACCTTTCTTTCTTTTCTTTTTTCCGAGACCGAGTCTCGCTCTGTCGCCAGGCTGGAATGCAGTGACGCGATCTCGGCCCACTGCAACCTCCGCCTCCCAGGTTCAAGCGATTCTCCTGCCTCAGCCTCCCAAGTAGCTGGAACTACAGGCACACGCCACCACGCCCAGCTAATTTTTTTTTTTTCGTATTTTTAGTAGACACGGGGTTTCACCATATTGGCCACGCTAGTCTTGAACTCCTGACCGTCTGATTCGCCCGCTTCTGCTTCCCAAAGTATTGAGATTGCAGACATGAGCCACTGCGTCCGGCCTCTTTTTCTTTTTTTTGAGACAGACTCTCGCTCTGTCGCCCAGGCTGGAGTGCACTGGCATCATGTCGGATCACAGCAACCTCCGCCTCCCGGATTCAAGTAATTATCCTGTCTCAGCCTCTGAGTAGCTGGGATTACAGGCGTGCACAATCACACCCGGCTAATTTTTGTAGTTCTAGTAGAGACGGGGTTTCACCATGTTAGTCAGGCTGGTCTCGAGCTCCTGACCTTGTAATCTGCCCGCCTCGGCCTCCCAAAGTGCTGGGATTACAGGCGTGACCCATCGCGTCTGGTCTCTGCAAATGGTTTCTGAGGCTGAGGCAGTGTAGTGCCCCGGTGCTGAACGGCTTCTGCTGAATGAATGACACGGGTGTCACAGTGACAGAGGACATGCGTTTCACAAGAATACCGAAGACGTAGTGAGCCTGCTGGGTGTGGGAACGCTCTTTACACTTTACATCATGAATTCATTTAATCCACAAAATGGCCCTGTTGTTGCTGGTATTGTCCCCAATTTACAGATGGGGCAACTGAGCCACAGAGAAAGGAGAGGAACTTGGTGCCAGGTTATACAGAACCCATAAGTCACAGTGGAATCCTTGCAAGCTGGCTCCCTGGACTCTTCTAGGCACTGTAGATGGCCCCAGCTTGTGGGAACCTCATACCCAGGACGGCCCAGAGGAGGGAAAGCAAAGAACATGTGTTTTCATGATTTAAAAGTAGTTGTGTTCTTAAATATGCTGTGAAGGAAGTAGCCCTAGACTTTATTCATAACTGAAAATTTCAGCAAGAATTCCTCTGCTTCGACTCTTTTCAACACATATTTATGAGGCATCTTTTTTTTTGTTTGTTTTGTTTGTTTTTTTCTTTTTTTTTTTTTACGAGGCATCTTTAATGGGCCAGCCCTGAAACTAGACACTGGAGGTGCAAAATAGGTCAAAGTTTGTGCCTGCAGGAAGTTTACTGTCTAAAAGGAGAGATAGTCAGTTGGGTTTGATGGCCTACGCCTGTAATCCCAGCACTTTGGGAGGCCCAGGCGGGCAGATCACAAGGTCAGGAGCTCGAGACGATCCTGGCTAACACAGTGGAACCCCGTCTCTACTAAAAATACCAAAAAATGAGCCAGGCATGGTGGCACACATCTGTAATCCCAGCTACTTGGGGGGGTTGAGGCAGGAGAATCTCTTGAACCAGGGAGGCGGAGGTTTCAGTGAGCCAAGATTGCGCCACTGCACTCCAGCCTGGGTGACAAAGGGAGACTGACTCAAAAAAAAAGAGAGAGAAACAAGGGAATCAACAGCCACGAGGCCACAGGAAAAGTGCTCGCTGAGCCAGCTGCCCTTGGTGCTTCTGTGATTCAGGAGCGGAAGGGAGCTCTGGAGTCAGGGAAAACTTCCGGGGTGAGGTCAGCATCGACTGGAATTGGAAGAATGTTAACATTTGCTCCATGAGGCAGTGGGAATTGCTTGGAGGAAGGCGTGGAGGTGTGAGGCAGTGTGACTGGTGTTTTCCAGGAACCAGCTCCTTGCGGCTGAAGAGAGGCATTCAGAGGGGAGCCCAGGGGCTCTGGGGCTGAGCTGAGTGTGATTTGGGTGCTGTAAGTCGTAGGGAGCTGCCGGAGGTGCCCGCCTTCCTACCTTGCCTGCCTTTCTGGCCTTCACAGTGTCACTCCTCTTTCTTCTTAGTGTCCTTCCTAGTTTCCCAGCTACCCTCCTGTTAGGGTGTCCCCATCATTTTCCTCTCTCCCCACCGAGGCCCTCTCTATTTCCTCAGCTCCCGTGTCCTCTGCTGCCACCCTACCCTCCCAGGCCTGCCTTCCTTTCTCCCTCTGTTCAATACTGAGTCTCAAAATGAAATCTTTGGCCCCAAAAAGGACATGTATACTGACAAGGAGGTCAAAAGGAGATAACAGCTGAGTGATCTTGTGAGTCACACGGGATTCGGTGAGAGGAGAGGTCATGGAACTCTTTCTGAGGGGCACAGAGGTCTCTAATATGCCCACCCAGGCTCCTGGCAACCCTCCCCAGGGCCCCACTGGCAATGCTATGGATCCTTAAGCTTGCCTGGTAGGCTCAGACTGTGCAAGAGTGTATTACAGTTAAAGGTTATTGTGAGGCTGGGCACAGTGGGTCATGCCTGTAATCCCAGCACTTTGGGAGGCTGAGGCAGGAGGATCACAAGGTTAGGAGTTCGAGACCAGCCTGACTAACATGGTGAAACCCCGTCTCTACTAAAACTACAAAAATTAGGGTGTGGTGGTGCGTGCCTGTAATCCCAGCTACTCAGGAGGCTGAGGCAGGAGAATCGCTTGAACCTGGGAGTCGGAGGTTGCAGTGAGCAGAGATCACGCCATTGCACTCCAGCCTGGGCAACAGAGTGAAACTCCATCTCAAAAAAAAAAAGGTTATTGTGATGATGGGTAGTGGCACTGTGTGTGTGTGTGTGTGTGTGTGTGTGTGTGTATGCCTGTGTTTGTTTTGCAGGGGTTGGGGTGCCTCTAGACAAGGGGAGGAAGAGAAGAGCAACAAAGTTGAACCCCAGGCACCCGTCCCGCTGTCTCTCTATGTGTCTATCATTTATCTATATCTATATCTGTCTGTCTAATGGTATTGTCCTGTAGTGCCCTGACCCCACAGTGGTTGCTTAAAACCAAAGCTTTTATTTGAAAACAAAACGGAAAAGAAGAGAAGGGGGAATCAAGACAATCACATTCAATGGCAGTGCCCAGAGAAAGGCACAGGGACTCAGGAACACCGAGAACATTCGACCTTTAAACCTTACTCCTTGGGCACCTGGTAAGCATGAGATGTCACACCTCTAACCAGACAAACCAGCCCCATCAGCCAGTAGCTGACACTCTTAAACCACAGGACAAGCGGTTTGGCAGCTCTCGAATGTTCTTGGGGCAGTCTCACCACGCAACAGGTGTGTACACTGAAGGTATCTTTAGCTTCTAATAATTTTTCAGTTCAGTTTTTGAATGATATCTTTACTTGGTTAAAACATCAAAACGTATAAGAGGTAAAGTGAAAACTCTCCTTCCCATTCCATCATTTTCTTATCCCTTTCCATGGTTAGTCAGTTACTCGTTTTTTGTGTATCTTCCCAATTTTCTTCCTCCTTCCCTCCCTTCTCTTTTCTTTCTCTCGTCAATGTCTCATTCTGTTGCTCAGGCTGGAGTACACTGGCGCAATCATAGCTCACTGCAGCCTCCTGGGTTCAAGCGATTCTCCTCAGCCTCCCGAGTAGCTAGGATTACAGACACGTGCTACCACACCCTGCTAATTTTTGTATTTTTAGTAGAGACGGGGTTTTACCATGTTACTAAAAAAAAAATTTTTTATAGAGATAGGGTCTCGCTATGTTGCCCAAGCTGGTCTTGAACTCCTGGCCTCAGTCGATCCTCCCACCTTGGCCTCCCAAAGAGCTGGGATTACAGGCATGAACTACCATGCCCGGCATTCCCAATTTTTTGATGCATAGGTAAGCAAATAGGAATGTAAATTCTTATCCTCCCCCCACTTTCTTTTTCTTTTTTTTAGACGGAGTCTTGCTCTGTCGCCCAGGCTGGAGGGCAGCGGTGTGATCTCAGCTCACCGCAACCTCCATCTCCTGGGTTCCGGCAATTCTCCTGCCTCAGCCTCCCTAGTAGCTGGGATTACAGGCTCATGCCACCACTCCTGGCTAATTTTTGTATTTTTAGTAGAGACGGGGTTTTACCATGTTGGCCAGGCTACTGTTGAACTCCTGACCTCAGATGACCCGCCCACCTCGGCCTCCCAGAAGTACTGGGATTACAGGCGTGAGCCACTGCACCTGGCCTATTCCTCGCTCTTTCTACACAAATCGTAGTATCCAGTATTCAGTGTTCTGCACCTTGCTTTTCCTCATTTTCTATTGTACCTTGGAGACATTCTCTATAAGTTCATTGAGTCCTTTCTTGTTCCTTTTTATTTTTTACAGCTGCATGATGTGCCCTGGACCTTAAGATAAACAACCAGTACCCTGTTGATTAACATTTAGGGTTTTTTCAATCCTTTGTTGTTATAAACAACACTGCGATTATATAGCATCATATGTATGCTGCTGCCCATACATGCAAGTATATCTGTAGGATGTTTCTAGAACAGGAGTTGCTGGATCAAAGCAGGGATTTTGGTAGATAACGTCAAATTTCCCTTGATAGGGATTTTACCAATACGCATTCCCACAACCATTCCCCTGCCTCCCTCAGCTTCAGTAGCATAGGTGAAAAACAGCATGCCAACAGAATTTTAATTAATTTTAATTTTAATGTCTTTCACAAGTGTGGTTGAATAGATGTGTAAGAGCCATTTGTATTTGTATTTCAAACTTTTTCATCTAAAGTGAATTGTCCTTCAAGTCCAGGCTTGGAGCTTCCCACATACATGGCAAAGTCTCTGGAATCTTTGAGAAAATATATACCTTTATTTAAAAAATAGCTTTTGGCATTCTCTGAAAATAAAAGAAGTTCCAGCTACAGGTCACCACTAAACAATATGAAAACACTGAGGGTATTTTGAAAGAAACTTTTGGCAAACACGACAGAATCTGAAAAGACTAGAATCCGGTTCCCAGAAATTTATGACACTGTTGAAAACATCCTGGCTGAGGTTGAGAGACTCACTGGAGTCTGCACATTTAACATTAGTTTTATTCCTGTAACAAATATTTCTCCATGGAATTCATCTGCATCCCGCCCCGCACCCCCCGCCCTATAGCACCTGTGCTCTTCTGTAATCTTTTTTATTTTTATTTTTGAGATGGAGTCTTACTCTGTCACCCAGGCTGGAGTGCAGAGGCGCGATCTTGGCCCACCGCAACCTCTGCCACCCAGGTTCAAGCAATTCTCCTCCCTCAGCCTCCCAAGTAGCTGGGATTACAGGCATGTGCCACCACGCCCAGCTAATTTTTAAAATTTTTAGTAGAGACGGGGTTTCACCATGTTGGCCAGGATGGTCTCGAACCCCTGACCTGAGGTGATCCACCTGCCTCAGCCTCCCAAAGTATTGGGATTACAGGCATGAGCCACTGCACCCGGCTCTTCTGTAATCTTGGAATGGGCACATAGAAACCCATGAGTGCTTTAAAGCTGCCCTCTCTATGTCCCAAATGTCCCCTGTAGGGGGGCCCAATTCCCCAGTGATCCCCAAATGACCACCACAGCAGGCATTTAGGAACTAGATAAAATGTAGAGTGCTGTTTCTTCCCCCACAGAGAGCAAATTGCCGAGAGGGGTATAGGTTGTGGGGAGGGAGGCTCAGCTGTGGGCACACCTGGGTGCAGACCACTACTTATTGGGAATCGCTGGAGGTTTTTGTTGTTCTCCATTGTAAGTTGTTAGTTGACTTACAGACCTCAATAAACAGCCTATAGCTATCCCTGAATGACTCAGGCTAGACTCAACCTGAGGCTCTTCACAGTCCAATCTGGGGACCCCAGGTAAAGAAACCTTGGGGAGCAGCTGATAGCACCTGGGCCTCAGCATTCCTTGGTTGAGATGGCAGCGTCCCTGACAAGCACAGCTGTTTTCCTCCCCACCCTTCCTCACCCAGTCCCGCCTGGCAGTCCACCTTGGAAACTGGTCCAGCTGGTGTGGCCTCTAAATGAGTGGCTGGGTCATGAGGAGGAGGATGAGTTGGGAGGGAGGCGGGGGCCCCAGGGGTTCGTTTGCTCACATAGTTCTCAGTTGAGTCAAGGCTCGACTGTCAGGCTTCCCCTCCACTTCCTGCCACCCTTGAGAACCCCAGGACTCAAAGTTTGGATCCCTCCTTCGGCCTGGAAGGTTCGGGGAGACCTCTGGCCCTGTTTGTGGGTCACTCTGCTGGCGTGGCCTCTGTCAACAAACCCCTGGCTCTGCATGTGGCCTCAGCTCTCCAGAAAGTTTCTGTTGATTCTCCCAGAAATCCTGGGGCAGCCTCTGAGATCAGCTTCTCCCTGAGGGAAGCCCTTCTAAGCTGGCAGGGTAGGGACAGGGAGGGCTTGGGGATGGAGTGTGGTGAAGGTTGAGGATGAGTGCTGAGATTCTGGGCTCCCCTTCTGTCTGTTCCTGAGGGTAAGCCACAGAATCCTGGGTGGTAATTCTGGCCTGGAGGATCCTGCCATCGGCCTGCCCTGCAGGACGTCTGCCAGCAGGACTTCCTTGTCCCTGGAGGGGCCCACCTGGCTTTGGGCAGGCCACCTGGCAGGTAAGGTCTGCCGCTCAGGCCTGGGGAGCCCGCAGGAGAGCAGTGACCTCCCATCTTCCCAGCCTAGAGGAAGGGGAACATATCTGCTAAGGATTCATGTGGGGAACACACGTGTGCAGAGTCAGCTCCAGCCTCCCTGTCCAGCTGAAGCCCCAGCGGGTGTTGGGGAAGCCCAAGGCCCTCTCTGTGCCCAGGTCCTCCCCTCTGTCTGCCCACGTGTCCCTCGGGTGGCACCAGGGCTGCTGTGGGACCTCTTGCCCCCTCCCAGGCCACAACCAGCCCGAAGGCCTCCCTGCGATGTGGCTCACGCCTGCTTCCTCACCAGCAGCACCCAGGGCAGGATGGCAGCCACCACAGCGACCACAGCGATGAGTGTGATGAGCAGTAGGGCCCGTGATCGGCAGCAGAAGGCGCGGGCAGAACGGGATGCCGGGGAGGCCTCTGAGAGCTCCGCCAGGCTACGGCGGGGCAGCACGCTGTCCTGCTCCCCCAGGGGCATCCCGTGGCGGCTGATGACGAAGACCTGTGACTCCCGGGGCAAGCTGGGCAACAGATCCAGGGGGAGCTGGGCACTCTGGCCCGGGCTTCCTGGTGGCCTGGTCTGGCCGTGGGGTGGCCTCCAGGCAGACGAGGAGGCAGCCAGGGGGTTTGTGTGGCCCAGGCTCTCCAGCGGGGGTACGGAGGGCAGGCCCACTGGCACAGTCAGGGTCTGGGAGCTCTTATCCAGCATGGAGGGCCAGCGGGAGCTCTTCTTGCTGAGGAAGGTGACGTAGCGGCAGATGGGGCAGACCAGGATCCTCTGGACCTGCCCATCCACGCGCGTGGACAGCAGGTACTTGACGAGGCAGTCATGGCAGAACACGTGGCCACAGCTCAGCGTCCGGCTGGCGCCCTCCAGGTCCCGGAACTTCTCGTAGCACACGGGGCACTCGCTGCCCGAGCTGTCCTTGCTCTCCCCTTCTGACATGGCCCCTGGGAGATGACATGCTCAGCTGTGGGCGGGAAGGGTTGTGAACACTGGGGTGTTTTTCTGTTTCCCACTCCCACACTAACTCCCACTTACACTTCTGCCTCCACTGCCTCCTTTATCCCTCTCTCTTCTGCCCCTCTCTCCTCCTCCAACCGTTCCCTTTTCTGCTGTGCCTCCTCCATGGCCCACCTGACTCAAACCAAGGGACCGAAGACCTAGAGGAGGAGACGAGCAGATGCTTCTGGAAGGGAGAGTCAGGAGACAGAGAACCAGAGAACCCAGTCACACTGGACCCCAGGAGGGTGTGTGGAATTCCTGATGTCTCACTTCAACCACCACGTACACACATGGTGAGGTCACCACCTCACCTCTTCCTGCTTCAGTGACAGAGGTGAAGACAGGAAGTCCCTGTTCCCAGGGGAAGCAGGTGGCTAAGAAGATTCATGCACAGCCTCAGTCCAGTCTCCAGTTTGGGCCTGTACCCAGAGTGACCATTTTCGAGAAAAGCCTGTGCTAGTCTCAACCTCTGCCCTCACCTGGTGTTGGCGAGTCCATTGGATTTCCTCCAGCCATGGGATTGCATTCCTTCATGCTAAGTGTGGCTGTAAAGCAGTGACCATTTAAAAAAACAAAGCTCAGAACTTACACATCCAAATGCCTGCTGGCCCTCCACATAGTCGCGTCAGGGAGCTATGGGCTCATTCCTTCACCTGCCACAGCTCAGTCATTCTCCAATTTCTTCTTATGGGGCTGCCTGAGGCAGTGAGAGAAGTATCTGATTAACCTTGATGGAGGCAGAATTTCATCCTTTGAGACTATGTCTGATATTTTGGAAATGGCCAAGAGTCACTGGGAGCCACGTCTGATAAGAAAGTAAATGAGTGATCAAGAGGCATCATACTGTTTGAAATCAAAGCCATGGCCGGGCACGGTGGCTCATGCCTATAATCCCAGCAGTTTGGGAGGCTGAGGTGGGAGGATCACCTGAGGTCGGGAGTTTGAGACCAACGTGGAGAAACCCTGTCTTTTCTAAAAACACGAAAAAACTGGCTGGGCATGGTGGTACATGCCTATAATCTCAGTTACTTGGGAGGCTGAGGCAGGAGAATCTCTTGAACCTGGGAGGTGGAGGTTGTGGTGAGCCGAGATCACACCATTGCACTCCAGCCTGTGCATAAGAGCAAAACTCCATCAGAAAAACAAAACAAAACAAAACAAACAAAAAAACCCGGCAAAGCTATGGAGTCACTATAAAGAAACAAGATTATAATAGTAATTATTATTTTTGAGAGGGAGTCTTGCTCTGTCGCCTGGGCTGGAGTGCAGTGGCACAGCCTCAGCTCCCTGCAACCTCCACCTCCTGGGTTCAAATGGATTCTCCTGTCTCAGCCTCCTGAATAGCTGGTATTACAGGTATGTGCCACCATGCCTGGCTAATTTTTGTATTTTTAGTAGAGCTAGGGTTTCACCATGTTGTCCAGGCTGGTCTCGAACTCCTGACTTCCGGTGATCTGCCTGCCTCGGCCTCCCAAAGTGCTGGGATTACAGATGTAAACCACCGTGCCCTGCCACAAGATGAGTTTTAAACCGAATCTGAGAGCAAAGGAGAGGCTCCAAAGATATTGTCAGCAGATTTGTTTGTTTGTTTGTTTTTTTTGAGATGGAATTTCACTCTTGTTACCCAGGCTGGAGTGCAATGGCGCGATCTCGGCTCACTGCAACCTCCGCCTCCCAGGTTCAAGCAATTCTCCTGCCTCAGCCTCCCGAGTAGCTGGGACTACAGGCATGCGCCACCATGTCCAGCTAATTTTTTTTGTATTTTTAGTAGAGATGAGGTTTCACCATGTTGACCAGGATGATCTCGATCTCTTGACCTCGTGATCCGCTCGCCTCAGCCTCCCAAAGTGCTGGGATTATAGGCGTGAGCCACTGCGCCTGGCCTGTCAGCAGATTTGTTTAAGTACAAGGCTTCCCAAGTTGATGGCTTTGAAGGGAAGCATTCACTTGAGTATGTGGTGAGATCCAAGTGTCCTCATTGAAAAGTCCCCAGTGGCACAACTGTGTATCCTAAACTTATCTAGAACAGCTTCTTTAGAAGGAACCATGATTCCTTGTTACTGATACAGTCTTCCATCCATGACAGAGAAAAAAGACCCCTGGACACACTGACAAGATAGAGCTGTATGGCAGCCCCCTGACCTGGGAGATGACATAATGGGAACAAAATCAATGCGTAGGAAGGACAACTATTAAGATCACAAGTCTTTCAGAATCCTCCCTCTCTTGGCTTGGCTCCAGATCCATTTTGGTGAATTGAAAATGTCCCATAGTCTAAGAAAGAGCAAAAATATTTGGAGGTGGGATAAGGAACCTGGGATCCTGGAGGCAGCCCCCAAACCTCCTCGGGAGTTTCCAGCTTTGGTCTTTGAGGTGGTCAGTGTGGCCCCAGGCTGGGGAAGAGGGGTTCAAATCCTTGATCTATCCATTCCTGTCTGTATGAGCTTGGCCAAGTTGTTTAACCTCTCTGAGCTTCAGTTTCCTGTCCATAAGATGAAATTGATAGTAATGGTACAATCTTCCTCACAGAGTTGTCGGGGGAATTAAGTGAGCTTATGTGAGTGAAGAGTCTAGCTCAGAGTAAGTGCTCGTACAGTAAATGGCAGTTGTCATTAAGACAGGCCACGTCCTGTCCCCTCTTCTCCCAAAGGGAACTTGGGGACCCCTGTCACAGCTCTTGAGGCAGCCACAGCATTTGCCTTCCTTTCCTTCCCTCTCATCCCAAAATGTTCCTTATTATGTAGATAACTAAAAAATCGCACCCTCTTGACAGAGGGCAGCTCACCTCAAGTTAGAATGACTGAGCAAGATGACAATGGATGAGATAAATGATGGGCGATGGATTAGAATTTAAATGGTTATTCCAATGTTTCTTAGTAGTTATCATTTCATAACACATTTGCAAATGTTTATACCAAACAGCCATTATAATCAGGATGGCCATGATTTTCTTAAGCCAATCAACTATTAATATGTTTCACTGCATTTCATAACTCCCCAAAGTATATGATGGCAAGAATTCCATCCTTCTGTCCATCCATCCATCCATCCATCCCTCCAATTATTCAACACATATTTATTGAGCACCTACTATATGCTAGGTACTGAGCTTATATATTGGGGATAAGTAGTGGTCAAGGACGTTCCTATAGAACTTCAGAGCCTAGTGGACATTTATAAGTTTTCTTGAAAAAGATTTCTTTTTGAAAGGAGGATTGATGATCAATGGTTTACGTTGTTTGAATAACAGAAGTAGAGATCAAAGCTGACAAGAGAAGAGCAAATAAGGAATACTAGAGGGAAAAAAGGACTTCAGAGATCACTCAGCTGAAGCTCCTAGTTTCAGAGATGAGCAGGTCCAGGTCTAGAGAGAGGGAAGTGACTCGCCTGAGGTCACTGGTGAAGGTGACAGACAGGGAGTTAACAGAGAGAGAAGATTCTGTAGATGGTAGAACATTGTTAGAATCAGTTGATAGGTTGGGTGAGTAGATATTAGCCAAGTCAGGAAACACAGTCCTGCTTGAGACAAGCAGGGAAGGAGGAGGAGAGCCTCTACTTTTCATCTGAGCTAGAGGAAAGCAGAAAGGACCAGGGGAGTACAGAAGACATCCCACGCCCCAAGGATGGCCTCTCTGGGCAATCTTTCTCCCTGCTCATGCTTCAAGAGCGCCACATCATTCACACCTGGACAATGCTCCCTCCTTCCCCACCTACTTGCCTCCCTTTCTCAGTCTTTCCCTGACCCCACCCTGCCTCTTTGCCGCTCTCCCTTTTGGAATCCCATTCCATTCTCCATCCTTGAGTTCCTCTTATGGCCTGATTCTGTCTTGCGTGCTGGGGTGAGGGAGAGGGTAACAGAAGAAATGCAAGAAACATACTCTAGTTTGAACACAAAACACATGTTCCATAACAGCAGTAAGTGCCAAGAGCATCCCCACTGGTGCCTTAGGAGACTGAGGGGAGAGCGGGGCTGGAAAGCCTTCCTAGGTGAAGTGGGGCCAGTGTTGAGCTAATCATAAATAATGACAACAGCGACCATTTACTGAATCCTAATTATGTGCTTGGCATTTTTCATCCCTTCCTCATTTGATCCTGACAACAGTCTGGGAGGTAGGTATTATCTCCATTTCACGGGTAAGGGAACTGAGGCTCAGAGCTTAAGGAGCTTGTTCAAAGTCACACTGCTAGTTTGGTGGCGCCTCCATGGGGGACATTCCAGACTTTGGTCAAAGGAGCAGAAGTAGCACTGATAGAGAAGTGACTACCCTAACTCCTCAGAGTGACCCTAAACAAGGATGCCCCTCTGGCCACCTGTGAGGCAGGGGCAAGACAATGGCTGGCTCAAGGGAACTGACCTCGGGAAGCCCAGTACTGAGCCTCCCCACCGCAGTAGCCCATGTCAAGGACAAGGTGAGGGGCACAGGTGTCCCCAGCCCAGAGAAACACCCCGATCCCCAACCCCAGCAAAGGAGTCTGTGAGACAGAGTGACACTTCCAGGCACCTGGGATTCCCTCCTGGAGCCCCAGTGCAAGGTCCTAAAGCTTTAGCTGTGCCTAGTTCCCCACCCACAGGTATCTCTTCTCTATCTCTCTTTCTATTTCTCTCTCTCTCTTTCATTCTCCTGCATCCTTCCAGCGTCAGCCCAGAACATTGCCAAGCTCCTTTCCCACCACAGCCAGGCCCCTAGACTCACTTTGGCTGGGACCAGAGAGAGCAGCATCCACCTTCCCACCTGGGGCCTCCAGCAGATATGAGCCACCCCGAGGTGCGGGGCAGCAGCACGATCTCCTCCTGTGGCTGTGAGTGTGACTGCTGCCGCCGAGGCAATTCCTAATGACAGAGCAGGTCGGGAGGACAGCACAAGGAAGTGAATGTCGCCCAACCCGTTTGAGGCTAGGAGGCTTTGGCGTTGCCCAGGGGGTTGGCAGCTGCTGCAGTCAGGTGATCTTGATGAGGATGCTAGGAGAGGAACCCCCAGCCTGAGGAGGAGGCCAGGGGTGGGTCCTCAGGAGAGTCAGAGGGTCTCACAATGGAGGCAGTGACCCAGGACCCCTTTGACTGAGGCTCCCCAGGCATGGGTCTCCCTATCAATAGGAAAGTCACCCACATAGTCCTCCCCACCCTCCTGGACTCATTTCAGTGATCCCCATTTTTCCCCCCACCACACCCCTATCCCCACCCCATGCACAGGGTGCAGGGGTCAGTAGTAGATCAGCCTCGGGAAGTCTGTGACACTCAGAGTCATATATTTGTGGGATCTGCCTATGTGCATTTGTCATTCATGGAACACCCAAAGGGGCTCAGAGCTCCAAAGACCCAGCACCACTGGCATAAAGAATGAGGCCGCGTAAGACCATTGAAGCAGGAATGCACTTAGATACAGAAAGAAGTCCCCGAAATCATGATGAATAGAAGCAAGTTTCGGAACAGCCTGTATAATACAATTCTATTTATGAAGATAATACATGATCATATACACAGAGAAAAATCTGGAAGAAGACATTTCAAACTGTCAATAGTAGTAGTTATTACTGGAGAGACTTTCTAAGTTTTGTATTTCTGTGATGTTTGCGTTTTCACCCTGAATGTGTTTCTTTTGTGATTAGAAAAAAAATAATTGGCTGGGTGCGGCGGCTTATGCACTTTGGGAGGCCGAGGCGGGCAGAATGCCTGAGGCCAGGAGTTCGAGACCAGCCTGGCCAACATGGTGAAACCTCGTCACTACTAAAAATACAAAAATTAGTTGGGTGTGGTGGTGTGAGCCTGAAGTCCCAGCTACTTGGGAGGCTGACACACAAGAATTGTTTGAATCCAGGGGGCAGAGGTTGCAGTGAGCCAAGATTGTACCACTGTACTTCAGCCTGGGTGAGTGACCGAGACTTTGCCTCAAAGAAAAAGGAAAAGAAAAAGAAAAAAAGTCATCAAGAATAATGGAGGAATGAAATTCGGGAAACTGGAAATCATTTTGGAGAATTCCCTCCCAGTCCTCTCAGGAGGTCCCCAAGAAACCAGTTTTCTTCTGAAAGAAGTAAGTTACTAGATCCAAGGCACAGCCCAGCCTGCGTGTGACACAGGATGACCCCTCTTCTGCCTGATCCATCATGGCTCCGGCTCAATGGACACCTTGACACTGGTAGGAGGACAGTCAGGGCAGTGTGCTTGGCCACTCCACCATGACAGAGATCAATGAGTACAAGTCGTCTCTCTTGTTCTTTCCCTGGAAGTCCCAGGTGGTCTTAGATTAGCAAATGAAAATGTGGTATACCCAGGTAAATTCGAATTTCAGACAAACAACAAATGCTTTTTAGTATAAATATGTCCAGTACAATATCTGGGACATATTTACACTAAAGAGTTCTCCTTTTCTATCTGAGACTTAAATTTAACTGGGCATTCTGTCTTTTCATCTGGCAAGTCTAATCCCAGAGTGCTCTCCAAATTTCTCTCCTTCCACTGGCACCTCCATGGGGCT
Source organism: Lagothrix lagotricha (assembly GCA_963574225.1). Classification (NCBI taxonomy): domain Eukaryota; kingdom Metazoa; phylum Chordata; class Mammalia; order Primates; family Atelidae; genus Lagothrix; species Lagothrix lagotricha. The sequence continues at coordinate 62,004 of CAUYNB010051152.1, read as the reverse complement.
CACTGCAAAGTTCTAAGCCCCTTCAACAGTGTGGCTCCTGACTCTGCCTAGGGCTTTCTGGAGTCTCCTGAAAAGGCACCAAATACCCTAGTATCAGCCCCTTGTGCGTTCCCCCAAGAGGAGACGGAGCCAGTCCAGGCCATCCTTAGACTTTCGTTATGTGATTTATGGGTGATATAAAGATCCTAAGGCTCCAATATCTTTTCCATTGGCCCTATCATGTAGCTTGACTAGGAAGATTACCTTTAATATATAAATACTTATTATCATTGTCTGTCTTGGTTTTGTGTTCTAAAAAAAGAATTCCGGCCAGGCATGGTGGCGCACGCCTTTAATCCCAGCACTTTGGGAGGGCAAGGTGGACCGATCATGAGGTCAGGAGATCAAGACCACTCTGCTAACACGGTGAAACCCCATCTCTACTAAAAATACAAAAAATTAACCTGGTATGGTGGCACACACCTGTAGTCCCAGCTACTCAGGAGGCTGAGGCAGGAGACTTTCCTGAACCTGGGAGGCAGAGGTTGCAGTGAGCTGAAAACTGCACTCTAGCCTAGGTGACAGAGCGAGACTCCATCTCAAAAATAAAAAAGAATTTCACTTAGAAAATTGCACATACTCATATACGTTGGCACGTGCACATACATTTACCTGAGGAGGTAAATGCATCAGCCATAGACACTTTAACTTGAATTTGTTTATTAGGTTGGCTGTAGCCATCTAGCAAGTTTCTGGGAAAGTGGGCTGTTGGATTTTGGCAGGCAGAAAGAATTAGTTATCAGGAAAGGTCGAGAGCACAGGTATACTAGCCAGGAGGAACTACACTATAGGACTTGATGGTAGGGAGCTCTGTGAAATTAAAGACCAGTGCATGAGCATTGATGAGTGCTCTATGTGTGTTTATGTGTGTTGGTGACTAAAGAGAAAACGCCATGAATCTTTGTAGCTTACTTAATCCTTCCGTGCCCCAGTTGCTTCATGTGTAGAAAACGGGGATAATAGTATCTACTCTATAGGGTTGTTGTGACAATAAAATGAATGAATGCAAGCAGTGTGCCTGGAACAACACTTGGTACTCAGGAAGGGCTCTGTCAGTGTTTATCTATCTATATGTCTGTCTATCTTCTGATCAATCAATTCATCTGTCTATCTGGTCTCTCCATTGATCCGTCTATCTCAATTGGTCTGTGTATCTATTGATCTTTCTAATGTCTCTCTCTGTGTCTGTCCTCTTCATCCATCCATCAATCTATCCCTTGATCCATCCATCCATCTGTCCATCTATCCATCTATCTGTCTCTCCATTGATCCATCCATCTATGTAATCTCTCCATCAATCAATCTATCTCTCTTTCAATCGATCTATCTTTCCATTGATTTCTATTCACCTAATCTCTCCACTGATCATCTCTGTGTTTCTATCTCTCCATTGATCTGTCTCTCCATCAATCTATTCATCCATCCATCCATCCAATCTCTCTCTCTCCAATCTCTCCATAGATCTATCTATCTATCTATCCATTCAATCTCTTCATCTATCTAATATATATATTTATTCATTTATCTCTCTCTCTCTCTATCAATTATTATCGAAATCATCCTTGTTACTATTATGGCAAGAAGAGAAGACTAAAGGTGAGTAAGAAGATGCAAATACTTCCTTATTTAAGGGACTGGCCAATCTTGTCCTGATTTAGTGACTAAGATGTCTGTTGCAAATACTGCCGTGTCATTTTAGAATGTCCTCCTCTTCTATGTGGAAAGGAGAAATGCACGCTGAATCATAGAAGAATAGTTCCAGCTCAGGGGGGGAATGAAATCAGGGGCCTCTTCCCTGGGCAGGTCATGCTGTAGAGTTTTGTCTAGTTCTGGGGCCACATTGGGAGTGGTGTTGATGAGGCACCAAAGCATATCCTGGGGAAGAGGCTGGCCAGGATGGAGATGGGTCTGGAGGTCATTTTGGCCCAGTGAGATAAGATCTTCCTTGGAGAGATATTTTTGTGAGGCTAAAGGGCTTTCAGATAAGGGAAGAATCCCATCCCTGCTGGCCACTGACTAACTGCAGGTATGGTTTCTGCATGGGATGAGTAGCTGGACCAGGACAGAAGTTCCTAATGCCAGAATCACCTGGAGAACAGATTACAGAAGCAGGTTTCCAGGCCCCACTCATGACTTGCAGGTCTTGGGAGGGGCCCAGGAAAATGCATTCTATATTTTAATTGGATAGATGGATGGATAGATACATGATAATGTAAGAATAGTGCACACTAATGGTGTAATCTAGGTAGCGGATGTATGGATTCTTCTAAAATTCTTTCAACTTTGCTGTATGTTTGGAAATTTTCATAATAAATGTTGGAAAAACAAAGGAACTTCTTGAATAAATAACATATTCAAATGATTCAAAAGTTAGAAAGTGGCCAGGTGCAGTGGCTCATGCCTGTAATCCCAGCACTTTGGGAGGTGGCGGTGGGCAGATCACCTGAGGTCAGGAATTCGAGACCAGCCTGGCCAACATGGCGAAACCCTGTATCTACTAAAAATACAAAAAATTAGCCAGGCATAGTGGCAGGCACCTGTAATCCCAGCTACTTGGGAGGCTAAAGCAGGAGAATCACTTGAACCTGGGAGGCAGAGGTTGCAGTGAGCCAGAATGATGCCACTGCACTCCAGCCTGGGCAACAGAGCAAGATTCGTCTCAAAAAAAAAAAAAGTGAGAAAGTGTTAAATGACCTGCAGTGAAGATGATCTCCCTCCCTGTCCCTCATCTGCCCAATTCCTGTGCATCCCTTCAGAAGGCAAGGATTAAAAAAAAAACAAGACCAAGAAAAAAAAAAAAAGGAAGAAAAAAAGAAACACACCAGAAAATAGACAAGAGTTGGTGAAGATACGAAGAAATTGGAACCCTTGTACCCTGCTGGTGGGAATGTAAAATGGTGCACCTTCTTTGGAAAACAGTACAGTGGTTCAAAAACTTAAATATAGAATTACTGTATGATCCATCAATTCTGCTTCTGGGTATATACTCTAAATAATTTAAGCAAGGATTCAAGTAGATCTTTTTTTTTTTTTTTTGAGATGGCATCTTGCACTGTCACCCAGGCTGGAATGCAGTGGCATGATCTCGGCTCACTGCAACCTCTGCCTCCCAGGTTCACGCGATTCTCTTGTCTCAGCTTTCCCAAGTAGCTGGGATTATAGGCACTTGCCACTATGTCCAGCTACTTTTTTGTATTATTAGTAGAGGCAGGGTTTCACTGTGTTGGCCAGACTGGTCTCAAACTCCTGACCTCGGGCGATCCGCCAGCCTCTCAGCCTCTGAAAGTGCTGGGATTACAGGGGTGAGCCACTGTGCCCCGCCTTCATGTAGATCTTTTTATACCCGTGTTCATAGCAGTGTTAGTCACGGTAGCTAAAAGGTGGAAGCGACCCAAATGTCCATCAAACACGAAAGCGGATAGACATAATGTGGTCCATCCACACGACGGGATATTTATTCAGCCTTAAAAAGGAAGGAAATTTTACCACCTGCTATAACATGGATGAACTTTGAGAATATTAAGTGAAATAAGCCAGATACAAAAGGACAAATACTGTACGATTCTACTTATATGAGCTTCCTAGAGCAGTCAAAATCACAGAGACAGAAAGTAGAACGGTAGTTGCCAGGGGCCGGGGTGGGAGTAGGGTGAAGGGACAATAGGGAGTGAGTGTTTAACAGGGACAGAGTTTCCATTTGGGAAGATGAGACGGATGGTGGTGATGGCTGCTCACAGTATGAGTGTACTTACTACTGAACTGTACACTTAAAATGGTTAAGATGGGCTAGGTGTGGTGGCTCACGCCTGTAATCCCAGCACTTTGGGAGGCCAAGGTGGGTGGATCATTTGAGGTCAGGAGTTCGAGACCAGCCCGGCCAACATGGTGAAACCCCTAAAAACACAAAAATGAGTTGGGCGTGGTGGTACGCCCTTGTAATCCCAGCTATTCGGGAGGCTGAGGCAGGAGAATTGCTTGAACCCGGGAGGCAGAGGTTGCAGTGAGCTGAGATCACACCGCTGGACACCAGTCTGGGCAACAGAGTAGGACCCGGCCAAAAAAAAAAAAAATCGTTAAGATGGTAAATGTTGTTTCCTGTCTGTTACCACGATAAAAAAGGTAACTGATGTTATTAGCAGTTAGTTTTGTGCATGTTATTTATATTTATATCTACACAAACAAATACAAATAGGGATTTGTATTCCGTTTTTTTTTTTTTTTTTTTGTTTTGATTGGCAGGGTCTTGCTATGTCACCCAGGCTGGAGTGCAGTGTTGCAATCATAGCTCACTGCAACCTCAACTTCCCATGCTCAAGTGATCCTCCCACCTAAGCCTCCTGAGTAGCTGGGACTACAGGCATGCCACCACACCTGGATCATTTTTTAATTTTCAGTAGAGACAAGGTCTGGTTATGTTGCCCAGGCTGGTCTTGAACTCCTGGGCTCAAGTGATCCTCCCGCCTTGGCCTCCCAAAGTACTAGGATTATAGGCATGAGTCATTGTGCTCATCCTTTCCCCTGTTTTTGTTTTCCTTTTTTTCTTTTTTTTAGATGGAGTCTCATTCTGTCGCCCAGGCTGGAGTGCAGTGGCGCAATCCCTGCTCACCAGAACCTCTACCTCCCAGGTTCAAGCAATTCTCCTGCCTCAGCTTCCCGAGTAGCTGGGATTACAGGCATGTGCCACCATACCAGGCTTATTTTTGTATTTTTAGTAGAGATGGGGTTTCAACAAGTTGGCCAGGCTGGTCTCGAACTCCTGACCTCAAGCGATCCACCCGCCTTGGCCTCCCAAAGTGCTGGGATTACAGGTGTGAGCCACTGTGCCCAGCCCTTCCCCCTATGTTTAACCTAAAGGTGTGCACCGCATGCAGACTGGTGCATCTTGCTTGTTTTACTGGACAGTACAGCTTCGAGCTTTCTCCCTTAGGAGCAGGCACAGTTTGAGTTGTTGAATCTGAGTTTTTAGTAGCCTCCCCAGGTGACATTAAGGGGCAACCTGTGTGGGAACCTCTGGCCTCAGAGATCACTGAGGTCCTGGGTAGCTTGGAGATGTGCTCCCTCCCCAGGGTAGGCGAGGAGGACTGGAAGCTGACAGGACCCCAGGAGTCTCTGGAGTAACCTGCTCTCTGTCCCCACCGTCTTCACTGTCCCCAGCTTTCCCTGCACAGCGTCTCCAGGGAAGTGGTGACCCTGAAGCTCTTGGTTTTCCTGCTCCCCTGGAGGGACACAGGGTGTCCAGGTGCAGGGGCACTCCACAGCTCTCTGTGCCACCTCCCTGCCACTCCCTGTGGAGACAGGGTGGGTGTCGCAGGCAGGGGCAACCCTGATGAGATGGGGTCACTCAGGCCATTTGGAACCTTATGCCAGGGCTGACATTTTAATAAGAGTAAGTGTGAGTCACCCCAAATGTCTAAGGCAGAGGGGATGGAGCTGGGGAGCAAACATGGGGCCAGAAACTGCAGGCCTGGCCCAGAGGCAGTGTCGAGAAGAGAGGTGGAGAAGGGGATGGGAGAGAAGGAGAATGTGAGTTTACAGGTTAAGGCCAAGCTTTGCCAGCGCAGAGGCTCTTGGTCTTGTTATATCATTGCTTCCATGAAAAGACACCTGACGATGATCTTTGCCATGCTCTTGTAGGCAGGCCTAGATTACTGACCAGGGCCCAGACAAGGGACACTGAAGGTTGTGTGCTGTTTGGAATAGCACTGTTGCCCTGAGTGCCCAGAGGTGGCCAGGTGGGGCCAGCTCCAGTCCTGGCTCCAGATGAGGATGGACTCATGCAAGGCAGGGAGGGCAGGGCAAGCTCAGCATGAAGGCAGTGAGACGATGCCCAAGAGCTGGTGGTGGGGGTACCTCCCAGCCATGAGTGTGTGTGCGCATATGACCCCTGACCCTCCTCCCACCATGCCTCCACCCCTTAGCATCCTGATTGACCTGGTGACTCTGGGCAGATGGGAAGGCCTAACCAGAGAGGGCAGAAGGACCCCAGAAGTGTGGAGTGAGGGATGGCTGTGTCCCTAAGGAAGCCTACACAGAGGCCAGGGGGCGAGATCTGCTGCTTCAGTGACCCCACAGGATGGTGCTGGGGCCTCCCAGGTGAGGCTGTGGTTTCCACCGTGAGACTGGAGAGAACCCTGGGTTGGCGCAGCCCTGATGGTCTCCCCACCTGTTTGCAGCTGTCGCCTCTGGCCTGGTTTGCTCCAGTCAGCTCAAGGGTTTGCTTTGCCCCAAGGTTACCCGTTGTTCCACCTTGTGGGCTCTGCCTCATTATTACATAGCCCAGGGCTGCCGGTAGCCTAGAGAACACCTTGGGCCTCTGAACAGAACACAAAGAGGCCCCTCCCTCTAGGAGGTAAACTGGAAAAAGGCACTTCTTCTCAGGCTCTGTCAGGGCACAGGGCTGGGCAGGCAGAATAGGAACGAATTTTCATTCCCAATTCACCTGCCTTGGCTCCCAGCCACCCCAAGCCCAACAATATGCCGTGGCCACAGGTCTCACCCCATCCCGTCCCTTCCCTCTGAAGACTTTCTTGGCTTCCCAGTGCTCTCAGGCAAAACTCATACTCAGGGAGCCCATGAAGCCCGCACTGCTTTCTGGAGACTGACTCCAGCCAACCCCTTCCCCTGGGCTATCTTTTTTTTTGAGATGGAGTCTCCCTCTGTTGCCAGGCTGGAGTGCAGTGGTATGATCTCAGCTCACTGCAGCCTCCGCCTTTCCCTGGGCTATTTTTGCCACACAGTGTGGCCACAGCTCTGGCTTCCAGCTCAGGTGTCTCCAAGGCCCTGGGCTTGTGGGCCTCTGTGATTTTTTTCTTTTTTTTTTGAGAAGGAGTCTCACTCTGTCACCCAGGCTGGAGTGCAGTGGCAGGATCTTAGGTCACTGCAACTTCCAACTCCCTGGTTCAAGCAATTCTCCTGCCTCAGCCTCCCGAGCACCTGGGATTACGGGTGCCCGATACCATGCCTGGCTAATTTTTTTGTATTTTCAGTGGAGACGGGGTTTCACCATGTTGGCTAGGATGGTCTCGATCTGACCTTGTGATCTGCTTCCTTCGGCCTCCCAAAGTGTTGGGATTACAGGCATGAGCCACCAAGCCCGGCCTGTGATATTTTTTTCATGCTTTTTTGGGGGTTGTTTTCTGGCTGGAATGCCTTTCTACCTCATCATATCTCTCCTGGCATCTCCTCTGCATCTTTTTTTTGTTTGTGTTTTTGAGATAAGTTCGCACTCTGTTGCCCAGGCTGGAGTGCAGTGGCGCGATCTCAGTTCACTGCAACCTCTGCCTTCCAGGTTCAAGCAATTCTCCCTGTCCTAGCCTCCTGAGTAGCTGGGTTTATAGGTGTGTGCCACCACGCCTGGCTAATTTTTGTGTTTTTAGTAGAGACAGAGTTTTATCATGTTGGCCAGGCTGGTCTCGAACTTCTGACCTCAAGTGATCTTCCTGCCTTGGCCTCCCAAAGTGCTAGGATTACAGGCATGAGCCACCGCCCATGGCCTTCCTCTACATCTTTTAAGACCTTGAAGGAGGGGGATCCTATTTCATGCATCTCTGTAGACCCTGGCACAAAGACCTGGTATTACTAGAGCTAAAAAATGTTTAAGTAAAAAAAAAAAAATCTGCCTTCTCAAGCCTAACTCATCTGTGTTGGGCCAGAAGTGGGGTGAAGAGGGAGTTTGGGCAACAGAGTCATTCCACTTTCTATTCTTTTTTTTTTTTTTTGAGATGGAGTCTTGCTCTGTTGCCCAGGCTGGAGTGCAGTGGCGTGATCTTGGCTCACTGCAACCTCTGTCCCTCGTGTTCAAGTGATTCTCCTGCCTCAGCCTCCCAGGTAGCTGGGATTACAGGTGACTGCCACTGCGGCTGGCTAGTTTTTGTATTTTTAGTAGAGACAGGGTTTTGTCATCTTGGCCAGGCTGGTCTTGAACTCCTGACTTTGTGATCCACCCACCTCGGCCTCCCAAAGTGCTGGGATTACAGGCGTGAGCTGCCACGCCTGGCCTACTTTCTCTTTTTAAAAATTTTAGTTTAATTTTTAAATGTAAATTTTTAATTTTTCGGTTTGTTACATAGGTAAATGTATGCCATGGTGGTTTGCTGCACCTATCAACCCGCGTGGGTATTAAGCCCCGCATGCGTTAGCTGTTTATCCTGATGCTCTCCCTCTCTCTACTTTCTATTCTAAACTCCTTTGGAATTCACACCAAAATTCCCTCCTCAAAGACATAAAGGAGTAAGAAGATTCGGGCTAGCTGGAGATGGGGGAAAGGGTTCATAATTGGGTTAGAGCCTTACTTTAGCTACTGTATGCCAATGCCAGCAAAAAGCATGGTTCTGGGCAGAGGCTCTGGGAAGTGAGTATGGGGAATAAGAGGGACGGCACCTGGGGAAGAGAGAGGGCCTTGTAAGGCAGCTGGGCCTGCTGAAGGAGGAAAAGAATCCCAGGCGAGCACCTAATTCAGTGACTGGTCTTGGTAGCTGTTGCCATATCTAAGTGTTGCATGTACAATAGTTTATTTGATTTTGAAAAAAATTGAGCCATATTTTAAACTTAAATTCCTACTCAGCCTCATCCTAAGTATTTATGCCTTAAAAAATGTATACCTTAAAAAAGCATCCATCCTTGAAAAATACCTTAAATATAAACATCCATACCTTAAAAAGACCTGAAATATAAACATCTATACCTTTAAAATATCCATACCTTTAAAAAGTATCTATTTCTTTTCTTTTTTTTTTTTTTCGCAATAACCTGATCTTGGCTCACTGTAACCTCCACCTCCTGGGTTTAAGTGATTCTCGTGCCTCAGCCTCTGGAGTAGCTGGGATTACAGGCACACGCCACCACGCCCCGCTAATTCTTTTGTATTTTTTGGTAGAGACAGAGTTTCACCATGTTGGCCAGGCTAGTCTTGAACTCCTGACCTCAAGTGATCCACCCACCTCAGTCTCCCACAGTGCTAGGATTACAGGCATGAGCCACCATGCCTGGAAAAGCATCTTAAAAATATCTTAAAAATGGTCTGGCGCCGTGATTCACACTTGTAATCCTGGCACTTTGGGAGGCCAGGGTGAGTGGGCTGCTTGAGCTCAGGATTTCAAGACCAGCCCGGGCAACATGGTGAAACCCCATCTCTACTAAAATACAAAATTTAGCCAGGTGTAGCGGAGGTTGTCTGTAATCCCAGCTACTCCGGTGGCTGAGGCACAAGAATTTTGTTTGAACCTGGGAGGTGGTGGTTGCAGAGATCGAGCCACTGCACTCCAGCCTGGGAAAAATTGCAAAACAAAACGCAACCCTTAAACATAATCATTCATACCTTTAGCAGCCTCAAATATAAGTATCTATACTTTAAAAATATAATTAATCAAACCTGAAATCACAATCAATTCCTGAAATGCTACACATTTTAATTAATTAATACAAACTTTCAAGTATAAAACGGTTCACTTGTGTACAATGTCAAGTGTCATGCATGCAGACGCTGGCATGAGTGGGTGAGGGCTGGTGCCCACACAGGGGACAGAAACTTGGAATCCCAGAGCTAGAAACAGGCGACTCTAGGACTTTCTGTGGCTGAGCCCAAGACCTAGGTTAAATGCTTGACTCGAGAGCCCTTTGGGTGGGAAGCTCCTGCAGTGGATCAAACAAGAGAACCCAGAGAAAAGTAGCTTGGACTCTTTCAACAGGATGAAACTAGCAAGGAAGGATGGTGACCCCGGGGTGCCGGCCGGGGAGGAGGCAGAGACAGCAGGGTGGGGAGCCAGGCGAGCAGGAAGGGCCTGAGTCATGGCCCAAGCCTGTGCCAGCCCGGGCAGTGTAGGGCTGCGCTCCTGGGCACCCACCGCACTAAGTGTGCTGGCTGCCCTCGGATTCCCTCTTACTGTGGTCAAGTGACCCACTCCAGGGGCAGAGACGCTTCAGGACCGGTGGGGGAGGGAAGCTACCAAGACATCAGGGAGGTTTGTTCTCAGGGACACGGCAGGTGGAAGGGAAGCCTCTCCTCACTCTCAGGGTGGTGGCAGCAGCCGGAGAAACGGTGCTGGCCGCCTTGGAGGATTTTCTGAGTTGGCAGTCTTCATCCTAGGACTTAACTCCTCCCTGACAGCTGAGAGGCCTCAATTCTTGAGACAGGTAATGCCGGGGTCAGGGACAGAGTTCAGAGTAAGAACGATCTTATTTTCTGATGATAAAAATAGCACTACTATTGAAAAAAATGTGGAAAATTTTAACACACACACACACACACACACACACACACAAAATACAAGCTCTACACCACTTCTACAGAAAACTGCCATTAATATTTTGATGTTTATTACAGCGTATATATTATATGTAATATATATGGCCATAGAATATATAATTATGTTAAAATGTGTAGTTGTACTTATACATAGGATATATAATTATTTTTAAGATAAATGTGGTCACATTGTATGAATGCTTTCAGAACCTGTTTTTTTAATTGTCGTCTTTTAATCCCAATAAACATTCTTTTAGATTCTCTTTTTTAAATAGATGTAGTAATTTGCTTAATTAATCTCACGTTGACTCATATTTAGGTTGTTTCCAATTTTCCCCTATCATAAAAAATGTTGGCTGGGCACGGTGGTGGCTCACGCCTGTGATTCCAGAACTTTGGGAGGCCAAGGCTGTGGATCACCTGAGATCAGGAGTTCGAAATCAGCCTTGACCTACATGGTGAAACCCTGTCTCTACTAAAACTACAAAAATTAGCTGGGCGTTGTGGCATCTGCCTGTAATCCCAGCTACTCAGGAGACTGAGGCAGGAGAATCACTTGAACCCCGGGCAGTGGAGGTTGAAGTGAGCCGAGATCACGCCACTGCACTCTAGCCTGGGCAACAAGAGTGAAACTCCATTTCAAAAAAAGAAAAGTCTGCAATAAGTGTTTTTACTGCAAAATCTTGGTGGTATTCCCTTAAAATAAATTACTAGAAATGGAATTGATAGCTCAAAGGATAATATTATTTTAAAGTCTTGTGATAAACATTGTAAATTTACCTTCTAGGAAGGTTGTGCCAGTTTGGACTCCCTTCAACAGTATAGGAAATTGTCTTTTGTTGTCAAACTCACCCACTTTGCCTGGATGTTATTATAACTTTATCTTTACCAAAAGAAAAAAATATCTGAAAGCCATCCATCTCTCTGTCATCACGGTCAGTATCCTAGCTTAAGGCATCATCATCAGCTTGTCTGGAATTCTGCAATAGCCTTTAACTTCGCTTTCTGCTTCTACTCTCTTCCCCTCATGGTCTATTTTCTCCAGAATGGTCAGAGTTCTCATGTTAAAAAAAAATATGCATCCATTGCCTGATCAGATTAGGATTCTTTTAGAGGACAATGTAAAAATTAGATTTCTCTCTCTCTCTCTCTCTCTCTCACACACACACACACACACACACACACACACACACACACACACAGCTATTTTAAGGCATTGGAAAGCAGTCAGCATGTACAGAATTAAATAACCAGAGTCCTGGAGAGAAAGGACACACTTTGAGGTCAGGGGATATTCTCCACTGCTTTTGACTCTCAAGAAATTTGCCAGTTTGCTTGGGAGGCATTGAGGCTGGGCAGAAATGGGTAACCTAAAGCTTGGGCAGTGTCACAGGGCTCAAAAATTGGAATCCAAGGCAAACAGAATTTAAGGAACTAGGATCCTGGGGGAAAGGGCACGAGATAGGTGAGCCCCAAATTCCCATGTAGTTTTTTTTTTTCTCAGAAAATTATATTCTCTGCATGTGCTGGGATGAGGGGGAGTGGCAGAAGCAAATTGGAAAACTGCTCTTAAGCTAAGACTAGCTTTTGGCCTTTTCAGGGAGGTGAGAATTTAAAAATTGGAGTTCAGGGTCCGATAAGAAAGAAGAATCTGGTTAACACCCTAGGGTTTCAGAGAGAGTCCTACCGACCATGACCTAGGAATCAGGGCAATCCAGAAACAGACCAGCTCACGCAAAGCCTGTAATATCTCCATTCCTGATTGGATTAAATGATTTGACCCTACTCTAACTGGCTGGGAAAAAAATAAAAAAGAAATTTACATCTTTCCTGGAGAAGAACATCATTCAGTCTCTACAATTTTTCTTTTAGCTCCAACCTAAGTGAGAATGCAATTTTTCATTCTACCCTCCATACAGTATTTAACAAAAATTAGCAGCCTTGCCAGGAAACAAGTCCAAATAAACAAAAAGCAAGCAAACAATTGATGATAGAAGCAGATCTAAAGGAGAACAAGTTATTGGTATTGTCATATTTGAACTCTAATACACTGAAGAAAGTATATAGGGGCTGGGTACAGTGGCTCACACCTGTAATCCCAGCACTTTGGGAGGCTGAGGAGGGAGGATCACTTGAGGACATGAGTTCAAGACCAGCCTGGCCAACATAGCAAAACCCTGACTCTACTAAAATACAAAAAATTAGCTGGGCATGGTGGTACATGCCTGTAATCCCAGCTACTTGGGAGGCTGAGATATGAGAATCGCCTGAATCCGGGAGGCAGAGATTGCAGTGAGCTAAGATTGTGCCATTGCACTCCGACCAACTGGGCAATATAGTGAGCTTAATATCTTTCATTAATATTGTAATATTAATTAAATATTAATATTTAATGACTTTCATTAATTTAGTTCCAGAATTACCATTTAATTCTTTTTAAAACTAATTTCTAGCTATCTACTTTTTTTTGTCTCAAAAAAAAATATTTGCTCAGTAGTAGAGGGTCGTGTACAGAAAAAGGGATCCACCCCCGTTAAGTCATCGAGGCAAGGAGGTGGGCTGTGTGCAACAGGTGTCGTGCGCAACACTTCTTATCTGGGGGCTGGAGACTTCAAAGGATTTCTAATAGGAGGATGATGTAAGCTTAATGCAGTGGGAGCTAACAGACTTGTGCTCTTCTCTTAACATATTTATGGGAGGATGATCTGAGCTAGCACAGAAGTGAGAAAAGACTGACAGGGTGTACAGCCACCGTGACTGGCCACACCAGAGGGGTTCTTCTCCCTCGGTTATTTCCAGGATTTCAGCATGAGGCCTACTTTCCACAGGAACTGGATGCAAGGTACTACAACTCCTTTTTCAGGAGGAGAAGCTCTTGCTCCAAGCCTGCCATACAGTGTATGCTCTTTCAGGCAGGGAGGCCACCACCTGAGTCTTTGGTTCTTGTCCTGGTCTGGATGTTTTCCCATGTACTGCTTCTGTTCTGAGACTACTCTAGGCATTCCTCTTGCTACAAACTACTATATGGTTATATAGAAGGATTCTATAAGTCAGCACTAAATGTGTCAGTGCAGCTCCGACTACAATACCTATATGATTATATAGAAAGATTATATAGAACTGAGTATGCTAGGTATAAGGATTAAGTATGATTATATAAGCTTGGTATATGTAAGCAGTAAATTATACTTCAGGCACTAATTCTATAAACTAATATATGATTACATATAAAGGATTATAGAAAGGAAATAGCTGAGTAATAACACTATAGACTAAGATATTCTTCAGACACTAATCGTGCCTGGGGTCTGGACAGGTCTTCCTTGGTGCCCATGGAGGGTGTTACCCACAGGTAAGAAAGGGATAAAATAAGTAAATTTCCTAAAAATGTTTTTGACTATTTGTACTTCTTCTGCTATAAACTTATCTGTATCTTTTCCCCAGTTATCGATTTGGATGCTTTCCTTTTCTTATTGATTTAAAATAGATATAAATATAGGTAAATAGAAATATGTCCATGTGAATGTGGCAACTACTTTCTTATAGGGACCAGTATTAAATCTTTGTGGTTTGACCCTTAGCCAGAACACCAAGGGCCTGGTTTATTTACGAACCACTTGCTTTGATGCTGGTGAGAAGGCTGGTCTGTTAAAGTCTTAATGCTTTGCACCCAGTATGAGCTCAACAAAATGCCTAATGAGTTGAATTGAATCGAGAAGGTCAAGGGGCTAAGCAAACATGGGGGCGCTGCATCATTGTCATTTAGAGAGTAAAGAGTTATCTGAACCAGCGACAGGAATAGTGAATGGTGAACGTTGAAGGGGCAGAAATAAAGAACCAAAAGATCCCTTCCAGAAGGCTCAGACCTTAAGCTGCGGCTTTGAGAGGGAATGCCTGGATCAGAAATGCTCGATACCTACCTAATCACGGCCAGCAGGTGGCGCTCTAAAGACGTCTCATTACTATCCAGACTCCCAGGGCCAAGATCTTACTGGAGCACAAGCAAGTGGAAATTGAGTGAGGAATGGGGAACCTCCCAGCCCTAACTTTTTGCTCTGTGCTTCCTCCGGAAGTGCCATTCCCAAGATGAAGAGCCCTGTGGGTATTTTTGTTTTGTTTTCCTATGCTTGTTTGGCTTGTGGGTGTCTGTAGAGCACCATCCATTCAATTCAGTTTAGAACAGTGTGGTCTCAAACTTTGATGAGCAAACCCATCACCCCCTTCTCTTGTGAAAATGCAAATTCTGATTCCGTAGGACTGGGGTGGGGCCTCAGATTCTGCATTTCTAACAAGCTCCCTGGTGATGACTCATGCCCAGTAGTTCTAAAATTTGTTAGAACATGCTGACTGTGTAAGTTTCCATCTCTATGCAATATGAGAGGTGAGAGAGAAGCAAATTCAGGCTCTTCTCCCAAAGAGTTTACCAGAGTTAACACAATTTCACAGAAATGTCTGAAATACAAGTTAGAGTGTGAGCCCACTCACTGCATGACCTTGACCAAGTTGCATGACTTCTTTGGGTCTCAGTTTCCTCATCTGTTAAAATGGGAATAGTAATAGCCCCTACCTTAGAAAGTTACTTGAGAATTAAAGCAAGATATTGTACACAAAGCACATTGCACACTGCCTAGCACATAGTAAACCTCAACAAAGCTTGGGGTACCCCAAGAGCAGTATGGGATCAGGCATGTTGCCCTGGCAGGGTGGTAAATTGGAGGAAGCAAGTGGTGGGGGTCAATCCTTAAGAAGGTGTCATCTTGGGCCGGGTGTGGTGGCTCATGCCTGTAATCCCAGCACTTTGAGAGGCTGAAGTGGGTGGATCATGAGGTCAAGAGTTCAAGACCAGCCTGGCCAAGATGGTGAAACCCCGTCTCTACTAAAAATATAAAAATTAGCCGGGCATGGTGGTGGGTGCCTGCAATCCCAGCTACTCGAGAGGCTGAAGCAGAGAATTGCTTGAATCTGGGAGGCGGAGGTTGCAGTGAGCCGAGAAGGTGCCACTGCACTCCAGCCTGGGCAACAGAGAGAGACTCTGTCTCAAAAAAAAAAAAAAAAGAGGATGTCATCTCAGCTATCAGGATATCCATCATCTGAGAAGAAGCGTGTCAGGAGGTGATGACAGAGAGCCAGGAAGAGGTCAGGTGCCTTGATTTGCAAGTGGCAAACCCAAGAGCTGCTTTTGAGGGGGATTTAAGTGCGCTGCAGGCTAAGTGGGAAGCAGGCTTCCTTCTGGAGATGGAGGTGGGCAGGACTTCCAGGCAGATCAAGCAGCAGCTTTCAGCACACTCCCCTATTTCACATCATTAGGGGCTTTAGGGACTTGCAAGAGGAGCTAAGAGGAGCCAAGGGCCACCCTGATCCTGCCTTCATGCATGGCTTTGCCACGTCCTGAAAAAGCCTCAGTCCCACTGCTATGGATTCCTCAGCCCAGAACCTAAGTTTACCCATATGCTTTAAATAGGGGCGATATTTTCATGTACCTCTAAGGTCCACAGACATTTATGGACTTAACCTCTAGGGGTCTGATGAGTGCTCCTGAGGATACAAAGACAAATCCACACAGTCCCTACTTTCACAGGCTGACCTTGGGGAGAAAAGACATCACCCCGGGAAAAGGAAAAGAATGATCAGTGAAGGGCTGATTGACACATGAGACCTAAAGCCACTGTGGGGCAAAAGTGTTCAGGGGACTCTTCAGACCAGGATGATCGAACCTAACAAAGCCTTAGAGAGTGAGTCAGATCTGATAGGCTGGAAGGGGACAACCAGCAACAGCTAAAGAAACTAATTGGATTTGGATGGAGCCAATTACGCACGTGATCTCATTTAAGCTCTACATAATGCTATGAGGTCAGTACCGGCAATTGTTTCGATTTATAGATGGGGAAAATGAGACTCCAAAAGCAAAGCAACTTGCTCAAGTTCTTCTTTTTTGAGATGGACTGTCGCTCTGTCGCCCAGGCTGGAGTGCAGCGGCGTGATCTCGGCTCACTGCAACCTCTGCCTCCCGGGTTCAAGCAATTCTTCTGCCTCAGCCTCCTGAGTAGCTGGGATTACAGGTGTGCGCCACCATGACTGGCTAATTTTTGTATTTTTAGTAGAGACGGGGTTTCACCGTGTTGGCCAGGCTGTTCTTGAACTCCTGACCTAAGGTGTGACAAGATCATTCTCTTATTACCACGTTGTGTGCTGGGCCCTCATGGAGAGACAAACAACATTGACATCCACTGTCTCCCTGCGTTAACTAGTGACAGCTCTTCCCCTTATCTTTACCCTCCAAATACAGGGATGGAGGCAGGAAAGTGGAGGAGAGACCAGGACGTCTCTCCAGAAGACCAAACTACACATGCAGGGAAGATGGGGAGGCCTGGCTGAGAAGTTAGGACTTGAATTTCTTCTTTCCTTCTCGAAGCGCTGAAGTCTTGCTCAACTCCAGCTGAGTGACGAGGCAGGCAGGGTTGCCTCACTTCAGGGCAGCAGGCCCCAGCCTTCCTGGCTCTAACCCACATCCGGTCCTTGCGTATCTTTGTTCGGACGGTGATTTTCGCTCTTCTTACTGACTTCTACTTTGTTTCAGTAAGTTCAGCGTGGGCCCCCGTCTGCTGCCGTGGATCTGATCAGCTGAGGCCTGGGACCCAGGACATGGTACATTGGGAGGAAAGGGCTGATTGGAGACGGTCTGGGCCACATGAGGGTTTGCCTGAGAGATGCTAGAATGGGAGGGCTCCTGATGTCTGAGGACCCTCTCTGACCATGAGGCAGGGAGACTGTCAAAGGTTGAGGTCTGTTTGGAAAGTTGGTCATGTACCTTTGGGGTGGGGGTTGGGTGACACTAAGAGATGGCTTTGGTGGCTTCCTGAAACCACATCGTCTACCACATCTTCCTCCTGAGAGTCTGATCACCTTGATTTGGTTTTCTATTTCCTGAAGTGCCCAGGTAGTATTTTTCTGGGTTGCAGAGGGAGCTCATGGGGTTACAACAGGTTTATCTGGAGCCAGAGACAGTCAGGGCGGTGGACTGAAGTCATGCTGAGCTACGTGAGTTAGGGGCTTGCCATCATGTCCTGGCACCTTGGCTTCGTTGCTCATGGACCATTTGCTTCCCTCTGAAAGTGTTTTCTCATCTATAAAATGTAAGACATCTTTATTTTTTTGGACTTTTGTAAACTTAAGCAGACTGATGATTGTGAAGGTGTTTTGTAAACTGTATGATTATATTCTTCAGGGTTTGGGGTGACTTTTATTTCATTTTGTAAATGGAACTAGATGATTTTTCCTGACAATGTAATAGCTGATAAAAATTTAAACAATACAGAGAAATTGAAGGTCTTTGCATAATTCTATCTCCAAAGATTAATACTTTGGCACGTAGACATCTAGACTTTTAAATGAATATTTTTATGTCAAATTCTACTTACTGTCTTGTAACCTTTTCTTCACTTAATAATATCTCTTGAGTGTCATCTCGTTAATTCATAATTATCTACTTTGTCCTTTTTAACAGCTGTGTAGTATTCCATTGTGTGGCTATACCATGATTTATTAAACCAGTTTCCTATCGATGGTGTTTAGGATGTTTCCAATTTATTTCTTCAATAATAAACAGTGATGCAGTAAACATCATTTAATATACTCTTTGCATGCTAGTCCTGTTATTTCCTTGGAATAAATCCTTAGGTGTTGGATTGCTGGGTGAAAGGTTGTACATATACTTAGTTTTGATTAACTTGTCCAGATTCCCTTAAAAAATGTCATACCATCTTATTAATTTATTTGAGACAGCATCTTGCTATGTTGCCCAGCCTGGTCTCAAACTCCTGGCCTCAAGAGATCTTCCCACCTCAGCCTCCCAAGTAGCTGGGATTACAGGCTTGAGCCACTGTGCCCTCATTTGCTTAGTTTTTAGATACATATCACTGATTCTTCTCCAACAGAGCTATAAAATTCCTGGCAATATGATCAAACACATTAGATTATCTCTCAGTCTCTATCTCCTTTTCTTTCTCTTATTCCTCAGAGACATCTGCCTGGTGCCTCCTCCTACTGCTCCCGCCTGGATTGGTTTCTCCCCCGGACTGCTGAATGTTGTCCTGGGACACCCCTTAACGTCATCTTAGGAATTCCCTTTTCTCTCTCTTGTATGAATCCTCTCTCTTTTAGATACTCCCTTCCTCCTTCCTTCCCTCCCTCCCTCCCTCCTTCCCTCCCTCCTTCCCTTTCCTCCTTCCTCTCCTCTCCTCCCCTCCCCTCCCCACCCTTCTCCTCTCCTCTTCTTGAGATGGGGTCTTGCTCTGTTGCCTAGGCTGGAGTGGAGTGGTGTGATTATGGTTTACTACAATTTCAAACTCCGGGGCTTAAGCCGTCCTCCCACCTCAGCCTCCCAAGTAGCTGGGGCCACAGGTGCATGCCACCGCACCTGGCTAATTCTTTGTACATTTTGTAGAGACGAGGTTTTGACACTTTTTAATTTATATATATAAATTAAATGTATATAATATACATAAATTAAATGTATAATTGATATATATGTAATACATAAATTAGTATATATGTATTTTGCCACTTGATAGTTTTAACATTTATTTATTTATTTATATTTGAGATGGGGTCTCGCTCTGTTGCCCAGGCTGGAATGCCGTGGCGCAATCACACCTCATCGCAGCCTGGACCTTCCCGGGCTCAGGTGATCCTCTTACCTCAGCCCCTGAGCAGCTGGGACTACAGGCACGTGCTGCTATACTTGGCTGAGTTTTGTATTTTTTGTGGAGACAGGGCTTCACTATGTTGCCTAGGCTATGCTGGAACTCCTGGGCTCAAGCTGTCCTCCTGCCTCGGCCTCCCAAAGTGCTGGGATGACAGGTGTGAGCCACCCATTTTACATTTTTAATGTACCTGTCCCATTTTACACTTTTTATTGTGGTAAATATATGGAGCACAAAGTTTACCGTTTTAGTTGTTTTTAAGTGTACAGTTCAGTGGCATTCAGTGCGCTCACATTGCTGTGCTCACTGTCACCACCACCCATCTCCAGAACGTTTTCATCTTCCAAACGGAAACTCTGTACCCATTAAGCACTAATCCCCGTTCTCCCTCCCAGGCCCTGGCAACTATCATCCTACTTTCTGTTTTTATGAATTTCACTCTTCTGATTACCTCAGATGAGAATCATGCAGTACCTGTCTGTTTGTATGGATCTCACATTTTCCTCTTCGTTTTCTTCCCTGTTTTGGTGACATGCATCTTCCAATTATAAGAAGTAATTTTTTTTTTTGAGACGGAGTCTCTCTCTGTTGCCCAGGCTGGAGTGCAGTGGCGCAATCTTGGCTCACTGCAACCTCTGCCTCCTGGGTTCAAGCAATTCTCTGCCTCAGCCTCCCAAGTAGCTGGGATTACAGGCACCTGCCACCATGCCTGGCTAGTTTTTTTGTATATTTAGTAGAGATGAGGTTTCACCATCTTGGCCAACCTGGGCTTGAACTCCTGACCTTGTGATCCGCCTGCCTCTGCCTCCCAAAGTGCTGGGATTACAGGCGTGAGCCACCACACTTGGCCTATAGGAGGTAATTTTGTTAGGTTTTGAGTATCTGGAAACAGGCCTTCTTCATTCTATCCTTATACTTGTTGAAAGGTCTGGCTTGATTCAGAATACTGGTTGGAAATGATTTTTTCTCTGAATGTTAAAGGCAAGGCTTCCTTGTCTTCAAGCTTCTCGTTCATTGTTGAAGTCTTCTGCTATTATGATTCAGGATCCTTTGTACTTGTCCTGGTTTTTTGTCTGTGGATGTTTTTAGGGGTGTCTTGTTATCTGTGGGTGTTTTTTCAT
The DNA here is from genome assembly GCA_963574225.1 of Lagothrix lagotricha. Classification (NCBI taxonomy): domain Eukaryota; kingdom Metazoa; phylum Chordata; class Mammalia; order Primates; family Atelidae; genus Lagothrix; species Lagothrix lagotricha. The sequence continues at coordinate 41,899 of CAUYNB010051152.1, read as the reverse complement.
CAGTTGTGCTGCATACTCAGGAGACCCTTTCAATCTGGGTGCTCATGTTATTCAATTCTGGAAAGATCTCTTGAATTATTACCTTAAAATAATTCCCTCCTCCTTATTTTCTGTGTTCTTGCTTTCTGAAATCCTACCATTTGGATTTTGGACTTTGGAGTTTATCCTCTCATTTTCCTCTTTTAATCTTCTATTAGGGTGATCTGTCTTTTCTTCTCCTGTTTTGGAAGATTTTCTCAATTTAATAGTCATGCTCTTCATATGAATATTTTAATTTCAACCCTTATTGTTTTTTTTTTTTTGAGACAGAATTTTGCTCTGTCACCAGACTGGAGTGCAGCGGCGCAATCTCAGCTCACTGCAGCCTCCGCCTCCTGGGTTCAGGGGATTCCCCTGCCTCAGCCTCCTGAATACTTGGGACTACAGGCATGTACCATGCCCAGCTTATTTTTTATATTTTAGTAGAGACGGGGTTTCACCATGTTGGCCATGGTTTCACCATGTTGGCCATCTCGATCTCCTGACCTCGTGATCTGCCCACCTTGGCCCTCCAAAGTGCTGGGATTACAGGCATGAGCCACCGTGCCTGGCCCCTCATTATTTGTTAAAAAAGGCTCTTGTTCTCATTTCTTTTTTTGTAGCCCCATGTTCTTGTTTCATGATGTAGTGACTTTGTTTATTTCTCTGAAGATATTAAACATTTTTTTCAGCTTACTTCTGCTCCCTGCATTGTGTTTATTGCTGCCGAATCTCTTTTTTTCTCTTTTCTTTCTTTTTTTCGAGACAGCTCTTGCTCTGTCTTTCAGGCTGGAGTACAGTGGTGCAATCTCTGCTCATTGCAACCTCTGCTTCCCAGGTTCAAGTGATTCTCATGCCTCAGCCTCCCGAGTAGCTGGGAATCCAGGCATGAGCCACTTTACCCGTTCTCTTTTTTCTTTTTCTGAACCTATGAATTATATTGAAGCCCTTGAATTTCTTTTATGCTATTTTGTTCTATCTTTCACATTGGAGGCTTCCTCAAATGTTTGGTGATTACTTGTTGAGTGTTCATTTTTATGATCAAGGAACTAGAAGCTGATGGGAGGGTATTTATGTTTGTGTCTATATCTGGCCTTGGTCATTGGGTCTCTGTGGATGATGGTCAAATGGGGGGACCAGTCCATGTGATTGAGAGACCTCCCAGAAGAATGCTCCAATCTCCTGCCTGGAGGGTACAAGCCAGGCTGCTAACATTCTGGGGGGCCATAAGGGGACAGGAGGGGCTCTCACCATTCTGTATGTAGCTTCAAAGACTTCCTCTCTCCCAAATCCTTCTTCCCTTTATGGTGCAGTGACTTAACTCTGCCCTCAGATGTGCCCAGTCTCCCCAGATGTGGAGCTACTCTGGTTTAGTTCCTCCATAAAGCTAACCTCCTTTTCCTGCTGGGTTGGAAGAGAAGTAGATGCCTTGACTTGTTGATTGCCTGGGCTGTGAAGCCTGTGTTGAAACGCTTTGTGAACACATCTTATGTTTCAACACATCTTCCTGTTTTTAGCCCCACCCTACCTTGCTTTTTGAAGTAGCTAGCACCTCCAGTTCCTGAGATTTTCTGGAGTTAGACGCACGGCTTTTTGGAGTTAGAGGCAACGGCTTCCGGTTGCCATTCGGTTTTCAGCCTTTTCTGATCTGCCCCATCAGCTGCTACTCACTCATCCACTTTCCAGCTTCCAAAATCCTGTTGACATCTCTTGCCCACTGTTGTCTGCTTTCCTATCCTCTGTTCCTGTGGGTTTATAGCTTTTAAAATTTTTGTTCAGTCTATTTTTTTGGTGGGATTTCAAGAGGAAGTGAAGATACATGTATCTAATCCATCATGGTAACCAAGATGGTTACTGCATTTTTCACTGCTACCAGCACTGGAGGAGAGCGTGGGCTTCCTTACACTTTCACTAATATTGGGTGTTGTCATTTGTCTTAACATTTGCTAATCTGATAAGCAAAAAGCAAGGAGATATCTCATTGTCATTTTCATTTATGTTTAAAAGTTATTAATGATGTAGCCGAGAGCCTTCTTAGGTGTTCATTGACCACTGCCTCAGCCTCCCGAGTAGCTGGGACTACAGGTGCTTGCCACCGTGTCCAGCTAATTTTTGCATTTTTAGTAGAGACGGGGTTCACCATGTTGGCCAGGATGGTCTCTATCTCTTCGTAATCTGCCTACGTTGGCCTCCCAAAGTGCTGGGATTACAGGTGTGAGCCACCGTGCCCAGCCCCACTGCTCATTTTTTACTGGGGCTGGATGACTGTTAATATTAATGTATGGCCAGCTCTATAGAGAGGTTTATGGCTGATCCCTTCCTTCCATCCTCTCTCTCTCTTTTTCATTTTTGTGACGAGGTCTCACTCTGTCATCCAGGCTGGAGTGCGGTGGTGTGATCACAGTTCACTGCAGCATCAATCTCCCAGGCTCAAGCGATCCTCCCACCAGAGCCTCCCAAGTGGTGAGACTATAAGCACACAGCACCTTGCTCAGCTATTTTTTATTTTTTTTGAGACAAAGTCTCACTCTGTCTCCAGGCTGGAGTGCAGTCGTGCAATCTCAGCTCACTGCAAGCTCCGCCTCCTGGGTTCAAGTGATTCTCCTGCTTCAGCCTCCCAAGTAGCTGGGACTACAGGTATGTGCCACCATGCCCAGCTAATTTTTTGTATTTTTAGTAGAGACGGGGTTTCACCATGTTGGCCAGGGTAGTCTTGATGTCTTGACCTCATGATCTACCCGCATCTGCCTCTCAAAGTGCTGGGATTACAGGCGCAAGCCACCTCACCTAGCCATTTTTTTAAAAATAGAGGCAGTGTCTTGCCATGTTGCCCTGACTGGTCTTGAACTCCTGGCCTCAAGTAATCCTCCTGACTAGGCCTCCCAAAGTACTGGGATAACAAGTGTGAGCCACCACACCTGACCTGATCCTTTATTTTCTTGTATATGCAGTCTCAGAGCACAGATTTCAGAAAATAGTGATTCTTTTTTATTTTTTTTATTTTTGTTTTTTGTTTTAAGACAGGGTTTCACCATGTTGGTCAGGCTGGTCTTGAACTCCCGACCTCAGGTGATCCGCCTGCCTTGACCTCCAAAGTGTTTGGATTACAGGCGTGAGCCACCACGTCTGGCCAGAAAATAGTGATTCTTAATGATTTCATCTAAAATTTTTGATGATTTTCTTCTCTAAGATTATAAAATTAAAAAGTATTTGCTGTAGAAAATTTCAAAAATACTGATAAACCCAAAAAGAAAATATGAATCACTCAGAGACAGCCACCACTTATAAATATATCCTTCGAGTCTTTTTTTTTCTGAGCATATATTTAGAAAAGAAACTTTGTGTCATGCTTTCAACTTAGGAAACCATAATTTGTTCTTATATGCATTGTTCTGTGACATCATTTCCGGTGACCATCCAGTATTTCTTTGAATGTATTTATAATCATTTATTTCACCAATCTCCTAAACGACACACATTTAGGTTCCTATTGTGTTAAAATTTTGATTAATGAGTTCCTCTCTTGACCGTGACCCCATCTAATACGGTTTCCACCATGTATCTGCTTAGCAATCTCTTTTTTGTGGGGAAAAAGAATAAAGGTAAACTTTAATTCTTTTCAGGTTAAATTATTATGAATTCCAATTTAATGAATACAGACTCATGGAGATGTTCTAGCACTTTCCATGTTTGTTGCTGGATCAAAGGGTGTGATTGTGAAGGGTCATTCTGGGACCCTCATTAGATACCTTCACAGTTTCGCATCAGAGTGAAACTGACTAGGGCTAGAAGCACCCATGAAGGAGTACTAGATGGAATGAGGAGAAAGAAAGAAGCAGATCACCCGAGAAGTAATAGCTTAAAAGAGAGAAAAATCTGGCTGGGCGCAGTGGCTCATGCCTGTAATATTAGCACTTTGTGGGGGTTCAGGCAGATGGATCACTTGAGGGCAGGAGTTTGAAACCAGCCTGGCAAACATGGTGAAACCCTATCTCTACTAAAAATACAAAACAATTAGCCAGGCGTGGTGGTGCGCACCTGTAATCCTGGGTACTTGGGAGGCTGAGGCAGGAGAACTGCTTGAACCCAGGAGGTGGAGGCTGCAGTGTGCCAAGATCACGCCACTGCACTCCAGGCTGGGCGACAGAGCAAAACTCCATCTCAAAAAAAAAAAAAATCCAAAGACAGACAGGTCTAAGGGCTGAAGACCTGAATTCTGTCCCTGAGTCTGCCACTCACTCAGACTCATATATCCTTGGGCAGATTCCTTAACCTCCCTGGTTTTCTCATGTGTCAGATTATTTCAAAGTTCTCTTCTATGTCTGAGGGTTCTGTGACTGCTTTGTCACACTAGCTGTGTGACCTTGGGGATGTTGTTTAACCTCTCTAGGACTGGATTTCCTCATCTGTAAAGTGGGAACACTAATAGCTGCTTCGTAGGACTGTTGTGAAAGATGTTTGTAAAGCACTTAGGGAAGTAAGTGCTCTGAGCCTACTCTGGTTCAGGAGGCTGCCCCCTCAAAAATACAAAATAAGCTGGGTGTGGTGGCTCACGCCTGTAATCCCAGCACTTTGGGAGGCCGAGGCAGGAGGATCACTTGAGCTCAGGAGTTTGAGACCAGCCTGGCCAACATGGTGAAACCCCGTCTCTACTAAAAATATAAAAATTAGCCAGGCATGGTGTGTGCACCTGTAATCCTAGCTACTCAGGAACCTGAGGCAGGAGAATCGCTTGAACCCTGGAGGCGGAGGTTGCAGTGACCCGAGATTGTGCCACCGCACTCTAGCCTGAGTGGCAGAGTGAGACTCTGTCTCAGAAAAAAAAAACAAAATAAAACACTTCACACGGGACCTGTCCTATACTAAATATTCAGTAAATGACAGCTATTTTTTATTCCATGCTGATTGTTGTATAAGAAGAGGACAATTACATTATCCCACACTCTGTGTACAGAAAGGACTCTTGGCTTCTCAAAAGTGGTTTCAAAGTTCAATTTGCACCTGGGAGAGATGCCAAAGGGCAAACTACAAGGTCACCGCTGGCCACTGACCTTCATTCTCAGCTCATTCTTCCCCGGGGCCTGGACGCTGTCCAGATGCAGGTCAAGTAAACAGGCTGCTGTTTAATATGGATAAGTCAGATGCATGAATACTGGTCGACAGGGGAAACAAAAGGAAGCCCCATTTTTCACATATTAAATATCTATGAGTGTAAGAGAATGGGAACCAAGCCCTAGATTATATGAATCATCAATGTTAGAAATGCTATTAAGGAAAAGCTGACGTATTTTCAAGTTGTCATTGATGAGCATGGAGACAGGAAGCAGAAGTTGTGGGTGTAGCTGAAGCTTGGCTCTTTGCTGGTGTGTATCCTTGGATAAATTACCCTTTTCTGTAAATTCACTAGGTTGGACTATATTTTTATTCTCCAAGTGATGGTCTGTGTACTACTGGTGACAGGCAAACTGATGTTAGGTAGTGAGAGGCACATTTGAAATTTCAGTAGTTAGGTATTTATTTTAGGGAATGCTAGGGAAAATACGGCCAACATCAATTCTGTGACTTCATAGAGGTGATTGTTTAGAATGAGGTTAATGGAAGATTTAAGCTAATCTTTAAATAAGTGAGTAAATTCAAATAAATATTCAAAGATGACATGCAGAAATGGCAAATCATGTGCAGGTGGTGAAACTGGGACATCAGAAAGGGGTAGGCAGAATAATAGCTTCCCAAAAATGTTCACATCCTAATCCCCAGAACCTGTATGTTACCTTATATGGCAAAAGAGACTTGGCAGATATGATTAAATTAAGGCTTTTGAGATGGGGAGATTATCTGGGTCAGATCAGTGTAATCAGAAGGGTCCTTATAAGGGGGAAGCTCATCAAAGTCAGAGATGGCAATATGTTGATGGAAGCAGCGATTGGGCCAAACGCAGCCATAAGCCAAGGAGCGCTGGTGGCCTCTAGAAGCTGGAGGAGGCAAGAAACTGACTCTCTCCAAGCTCCCAGCAGGAACCAACGCTGCCCGGCACCTTGACTTTAGCTCTCTAAGTATTGGTTTAGACACTCCTGACCTTCAGAAGTGCAAGAAAATAAACCTGTGTTGTTTTAAGCCACGAGGCTTGTGGTAATTATAGTAGCCACAAGAAATGAATGCCCCGGACCTGAGACGCCCATGAAGTGGTTCATTCTGCAAGTTGAGCAATTCCTTGGGGCATAGAAAGTAATGCTGGCAAGAATAAGACTATCCTTAGTCATTACCCTTACCCTCCCAGGAGAGGGCTGACTCTGCCATCGTGTTCTGCAGACTGGCCAAGGAGGGGAAGGGCTCTCCGCTCCTCCGGGATGCTGCTTGGCTAGATGTCAGGGTGGGTCCTGACTCACTCACTGTCAACAGTGTCATCTACTTCAACCTGCTCATTTTATAGATGAAGAAACTGAGGCCCAGAGAAGGGAAGTCATTTTAACAAAATCACCTAGGATGGGGCTGATTTGGCCAAGGTGAATAACACGATTTGGCCAAGGTGACTCACACCAGGCTGAGAGCCCTGAGAAAAGGTGGTGCCTGCAATGGCCGGGGGTGGAGGGTGGGCCTTGCTGTCCTGTGATCCTCTTCTCTACGTGTCTGGGCCTCTTGCTTTCAAACTACTTCCTGTAATGCTCTAGTATCTTTTTATCAGGGTGTTAATAACCGTCCTGTTAACACATAATCTTTAGAAAACTGTTGAAACGTGCCTGTGCTTGGAGAAAGGGCTCCCCTCCTACCCCCTCCACCCCTACCCTTTTTTTTTTTGATGGAGTCTTGCTCTATTGCCCAGGTTGGAGTGCAGCGGCGTGCTCTCGGCTCACTACAACCTCCGCCTCCTGGGTTCAAGTGATTCTCCTGCCTTAGCCTCCCAAGCAGCTGGGATTACAGGAGCGTGCCACCATGCCCAGCGCCCTTCCTCCCCTTTAGCTTGCCCCCAGCACTTCAGTGAATGTCTTCTCTTCTGCCTGGCCTGTTCCCTCTCCTGGAAGGGGCATTTCTACCTTGATTCACATGGAACCTGGTATGCTTCATGTCTGCAATTCAGTGTTTATGAGTAAAAATCCACCTGCAGGCACTCCTGAGTGAAGAAGCCCTGTTACCTAATTTTGAGCGGAAAATGTTTTCCATGTAAAGGCCATAAAATCCCCTTGTAATTTTCAAAGCAGACATCTAGATTTGTGTTGTATCATACTGGGATGGATTAAAAGTAGCGTGAAATTTCTTCTGCGATCCCGTGGACTTATTTTACCATATTAAGTTTTAGTTTTAAATGGTTGGGGTATTGTTTTGTTCTTACTTAGACAATGGTCACCAGACAAGTGACCTCCTCCCAGAGAAGCAATCTCTACATTCCAGATTAGTGATAGTTGACATCCCAGGTAATTTTACCACTCAAAGTCTCAGATATTGTTATGTGTTCAGTTAGTAGGTGTTCAGAAGGTATGAAATTGAAAAGATCGTTGGGTGGAAACTTGCACTGGAGAGCCAGCATGTATGTTCACAAGAGGGAATTGTAGTCCAGGCTGGTGGCTCACGCCTGTCATCCCAGCACTTCGGCAGGCTGAGGCCAGCAGATGGCTGAGGCCAGGAGTTTGAGACCAGCCTGATCAACATGGCAAAACCCTGTCTCTACTAAAAATACAAAAAATAGCCAGTCATGGTGGTGCACTCTTGTAATCCGAGCTACTCCGGAGGCTGAGGCAGGAGAATTGCTTGAACATAGCAGGCAGAGGTTGCAGTGAGCCAAGATCAGGCCACGGCACTCTAGCCTGGCTGACAGCAAGACTCTGTCTCAAAAAAAAAAAAAAAAAAGAAAAGAAAGGAAAAAAGAAAGGCCAGGCGTGGTGGCTCATGCCTGTAATCCCAGCACTTTGGGAGGTCGAGGTGGGTGGATCACCTGAAGTCAAGAGTTCGAGATCAGCCTGGCCAACATGGTGAAACCCCCATCTCTACTAAAAATATAAAAATTAGCCGGGTATGGTGGTGGATGCCTGCAATCCCAGCTACTTGGGAGGCTGAGGCAGGAGAATTGCTTGAACCTGGAGGCAGAGGTTGCAGTGAGCCGAGGTCGTGCTATTGCACTCCAGGCTGGGCAACAGAGCAAGGCTCTGTCTAAAAAAAAAAAAAAAAAAAGGAGAGAGTTGTACGTAACATCAGGTTGGACTAATTAGGGAGTCATGGCAGAAGAGAATGAATTCCTAAGATCTGTATTGCAGAATTGGGAACCCTTCCATTGAAGCTTTACTGGCATGAGTGCTCAGGTCACTCCTGTATCTGCTGGAGTTACTTGGCTGAAAGGCTGCTTTTTTAAAAACAGATCCTAAATCCATAGGCTTAGGAAATAGGAGATTATCTTGCTTTGTTAAGTTTGGATGCATTCTTATTTTTAAAACTTTTAAAAAATTAACACATTTAAGACATTTTTTGATTACAAATACAGAAAAGAAAAAAGGAAGGAAGAAGAGATGAGAGAGAGATTAGATTGTGATCTCACCTCATCTGGTGTTTACGTCCCCAGACTGTTTGTCTAATATATAATGTATGTATACTTTACAAAGATGGGATCACATACATATTGCTGAGTTAACTGCTTTATTCATTTAACTGCATATTGCGGACATTTTCCTTATTAAACATTCTTCTGTAACATTGTTACCATTTGGATACTGTTACACTGTGTAGCTGTCACACCATTCCACTTCATTAGTCCTTTAGTCCAGGATGTTTCCAGCGTTTTGCTAAACAATGCTTTGATGAACATCCTCTTGGACAATTTGCACACATCCTTAATACTTCCCCTTAGGTAAATTTCTAGAAGTATAACGCTGGATCACAGAGGTTGCACCTTTTTGTGTGTGTGTGTGCCTTGGCCTCCTAAGTAGCTGGGATTACACGTGTGCACCACCGTGCTCGACTAAGTTTTGTATTTTTGGGAGAGACAGGATTTCACCACGTTGGCCAGGCTGGTCTCAAATTCCTGAACTCAGGTGATCCTCCCACTTCGGCCTCCCAAAGTGCTGGAATTACAGGTGTGAAGCACCGTGCCTAGCCGAGGTTGCACATTTTTAAGCGTTTGATACTGCTACACTGCTACACTGCCTTCCAAGAACCGTGACACCCTTCTCAGCCCTTTACACGAGGGTGCTAGCTTCTCAGTGCTCTTGTATGCATTTGTAGTCTAATGTTTTAGAATCTCTTATATGTGTTGGATGAGATATGGACTCTCTTTGCTGCCCTACTTTGAATGTGTTTGATTAGGATCACGGTAGGATATGATTCACGTGTTTCTTAGCCATCTGCATTTAAAAAATTTGTCAATTGCTTCTTATTGCTTGTTTCCAAACAGGAAGTTCTTTATTTGAGTTCTAAACTAAAAAAGTGCTTTGAGGCCAGACTCAGTGGCTTATGCCTGTAATCCTAGCACTTTGGAAGGCTGAGGTGGGAGGATCGTTTGAGCCTAGGAGTTTGAGACCAGCCTGGGCAACATAGTGAGACCCCATCTCTACAAAAAGTACAAAATTTAGCTGGGTGTGCTGGCACATGCCTGTGGTCCCAAGTACTTGAGAGCCTCAGGTGGGGGGATCACCTGAGCCCAGGAGGTCGAGGCTGCAGAGAACTGTGATTGAACCACTGCACTCCAGCCTTGGTGACAGAGTGAGACCTTATCTCAAAAAAAAAATTAATTAAAAGCTTTTATTAATTTAATAAATGTTAAGTGCCCATGACATGCCCAGCATTAGGGCAGGAGATAAATAAATCATGGCCACTGCCCTAGATGACACCTTAAATGTAAAATATTTTAAAAACCTTGGCTAATTTTGTCTCCTTAGTACTTGTTTCTGCTGACATACTCAGGGTTGTTTGTGTTGTGTGTTGGTTTCTTTTTTTCTTTCTTGGTTTTGCTCTCTTACCTGGGCTGGAGTACAGTGATGCAATCAGGGCTCACTGCAGCCTCAAACCCCTGGCCTCCAGCCATCCTCACACCTCAGCCTGTAGAATACCTAGAATTACAGGTGTGAGTCACTTTGCCCAGCTAATTTTAAAATTCACGTGGAGATGGTCTCACCATGTTACAGAGGCTGGTTTTGAACTCAAGTGATCCTCCCACCTAGCCTCCTAAAGTGTTGGCATTATGGGAGTGAGCCCTTGAGCCTAGCCTCATTGTCTGTTTCTGTTTTCCTTCTATTTTCCTTCTTCTTTTTCATTTTAGAAAACCTCCAGGAAGGAAAGAATTTAGCTTCTTTTGTTAATTGTGCTATGCCTGGCATGTAGCACAGTGCCAGGCCCTCATTAAATATTTGTTGAATGTTTGGAAGCATGACATTTTGGTCCTGTCAACTTTGACTAATTGGCTTACCTGGTAATGGGAATCGGGCTGAAATTGCTTAATAAGCTTAGACTGGTAAGAAACACTCCATTTCTTTTCAGCCCTGTCATTTCATTAGTCTAGTTTGGGAGTAGGTACACCTGGTGCCACCTTGTCTATATAAAGTTATGTGAGCACATATCATTTTTCCCAGGGATAGTCACACGGTTTATGTAGGTGTGATGTCAACAACCCTTGGGGTTGCCAGGTGTTAACCCACTTAGCAATTAACAGTGTCACGCCATCCTTTTCTTGGAAGGCAGCTGCCACCCTGGGGTGTGGGTAGTGGCCGTCAAGTGGCTGGGATGGGAGCCAAGGATGATCGTGAAGACTGAAGCTTGGGGAATTCAGGAAAACTAGGAAGTTGCAGGTCAGGAGGAAGTCCAAAGTTCAAGTAGTCTTCTGGGAAAAAATCAGGACAAGCCAGAGACTCATGGAGCATGGCAGGGTATCAGGTTCCATCAACAGGGGAGAAAAGGCTAGGCAGACCTCAATAGGGAATTAAACGCTCTTGAAACTTCAATTTACCCCTAGAAAGAAAGGACAAAGTCTCTCTCTTTCCACCACCAAGGCAGGACCTTCATAGGAAGGCCTGTTTCATCCCCAACCGAAATTGTTCTCATTTTTCTCTTCTCTAAAAGCCATCTTTCAACAGGCTACACGTGGTGGCCTGCATAGGGCGAAGCACCCTCCTGGCAAGGGGGCCAAGGGCCAGAAGTGGGCCACATTCTCAGGCACAGTGGAAAGGGAAGGGAGGCGAAGGGGGCTTGGAACCTAAGACACTGCAAAGCAAATGCATCTCTACCCAATTCCAGCCTTTCTGTTGACTTACAGACAACTGGAGTTGGAAAGTGTGGGGACAAACTCTGGTGGAAGAGGTGCAGTTTGGGAGTCTGAGCCACTTTGAGTGGTCGGTGAGCTCTGTTTGCTCCAGAAGCTACTGAGGATGCAATAAAGACAACAAATAGAACTTCCTTTGCCTTCAAGGTGTTGTAGGAATAGCCCAGGCTGGGCTGTTTGTGGCTGGCTGGGCCAAGGGTCAGGGACCAAACCATAAGTGAGCATTTTTGAATCAAACATGAGTTGGTTACTATTCAAAGTCTTGGAAGGGAGGCTGGGCATGGTGGCTTATGCCTATAATCCCAGGACTTTGGGAGGCCAAAGCAGGCAGATCACCGGAGGCCAGGAGTTTGAGACCCGCCTGGTCAACACGGTGAAACCCCCTCTCTACTAAAAATACAAAAAATTAGCCGGCTGTGGTGGTGCAGGCCTATAGTGCCAGCTACTCAGGAGGCTGAGGCAGGAGAATCACTTGAACCTGGGAGGCAGAGTTTGCAGTGAGCCAAGATCACACCGCTGCACTCCAGCCTTGGTGACAGAGTGAGACACCATCTCAAAACAAAAACAAAAACAAAAAAACAAAAAACAAACAAACAAAAAAAACACCCAGTGTCTTGGAAAGGGGAAATTCATCTCCTTCATCTCCTGATTGAAGGATCTGGCATTCTGTGGACCACCCAGCAAGCCATTCACATGGCCAATATTTATTGAGTGCTCACTCAGTGCTAAATGTTATGATGAAAAATTAAGATGCATTTTTCTATTTAAGGCATCCCATTTTTTTTGGGGATGGAGTCTCACTCTGTCACCAGGCTGGAGTGCAGTGGCCCCATCTGGGCTCATTGCGACCTCTGCCTCCCAGGTTCAAGCTATTCTCCTGTCTCAGCCTCCCAGGTAGCTGGGACTACAGGTGTGTGCCCCCATGCCCAGCTAATTTTTGTATTTTTAATAGAGATGGGGTTTCACCATGTTGGCCAGGATGGTCTTGATCTCCTGACCTCATGATCTGCCTGCCTTGGCTTCCCAAGGTGCTAGGATTACAGGCTCGAGTCACCACACCCGGCCTACTTTTATGTTCTTTTAAAATTTTGCATCTCGGTTACATCTTACATTGCACTCTTTTGTTTTAAGAGCCTTGACAACTTATGGAGGAAGATAATCCCATGAATATAAATATGTTTTGAGATAGGGTCTTGTCCTGTTGCCCAGGCTGGAGTGCAGTGGCATGATCTCAGCTCACTGCAACCTCCATCTCCCAGGTTTAAGGGATTCTACTGCCTCAGCCTCCACAGTAGCTGGGATTACAGGTATACCCCACCAAACCTGGCTAATTTTTTGTATCTTTAGTAGAGACGTTGTTTCACCATGTTGGCCAGGCTGGTCTCAATCTCCTGATCTGCCCACCCCGGCCTCTCAAAGTGCTGGGATTACAGGCATGAGCCACCGTGCGCGGTCGGAGAATCCCATGAATATTAAGCCCTATTTTCACTCAGGGAGCAGCCCTGCCACACTTTATCCTTTGCTCTGGTTGTTTTTCTTTATAGCATTTCTTATGACCTGGCAGAAATAGATTAGTATATTTGCTTATTGTCTACCTTTCCATTTAGAATATAAGCTAATTATATTGGGTAGGGGCATGGGGTGCTTTTTCAAGTTGTGGTGGGATCCTCATCACCTAAAACCATGTGTGGTCCTCAGCAGGCACTACACTCCTTGCTGGTGAATGAAAGACTTTTCTCTCTATATAAAACCACTTCTCACCTCAAGTCTCAAGTGTGTGTGTATGTATGTATGTATATATTTTTTCTTTTCAGAGACAGAGTCTCATTCTGTTGCCCCGGCTGGAGTGCACTGGCATGACCTCAGCTCACTGCAATCTCCGCCTCCTGGGGCAGTGGGAGTATAAGATAGGCCCACAGAGGAAGGGAATCATTTATTTGGGGGACCATGGTGGAGGGTCTGGCTAGATCTGGATAGGTAATCCGTAGGATATGGACCATAGAAGTGGCTTGGAGTTGCTTTGGGAGGGCCTTGAGTACCAGACTACTTTGTTCTTTATCACAAAGCTAGCAAGATGCGAAAACAAGTTTTAGAGCCAGGGATGTTCTGTATACAGTGGGATTTTAGAAAGATTATTCTTTTTTTTGAGATGGAGTCTTGTTCTGTCTCCCAGGCTGGAGTGCAGTGGAGCAATCTCAGCTCACTGCAACCTCCACCTCCTGGGTTTAAGTGATTCTTCTGCCTCAGCTTCCCGAGTAGCTGGGACTACAGGCATGAGCCACCACGCCTGGCTAATTTTTTTGTATTTTTAGTAGAGATGGAGTTTCACTGTGTTGGCCAAGCTGGTCTCCATCTCCTGACCTCGTGATCCTCCTGCCTTGGCCTCCCAAAGTGCTGGGATTACAGGTGAGAGCCACCGCCCCTGACCTAGTTAGATTATTTTTACGATTATGTATGGACTGCTGGGCTGAAACAAGAAGAAATTCTAGGGAAAGAAGCTGGGGGAGGGAGCAGCAGACAGATGGGAAACTTTCTAGATTATGGGCAATGTGGGAAGACAGCACTGTCAAATGAGCAGATTTATTTGAGTTTATGAAGGGAAAGTCTTTGGGGTTTGGTGATCACATGAGTGAGATGTGAGCTGGGGAGGGAAATGATTACGGGAGATTTGACGAGTGCTTTGTGCCTCAGTGACTAGAATGATGGCACCATTGGCAGAAACATGAAAATTGTTTTGGAAATTGCTGTTGGGGCAAAGGAAAATCTGTTTGGGTTTTCGGCCTGTAGAGCTGGAAGTGGTGGCGGGACATCTGGTGGACATGTTCACCAGACCATTAGCAACTGGCCAGCCATTGGGTGCCCTTTGCCCAGCTAGATCTATACCCTGAGAGATGAGGAAAACATGCTGGCCAAAGGAGTAGAGAGAGATTAGGCTGAAGCTCGTCTTTGATGTTGCCATGCCTTGCTCACCTAATTCAGTAGAGTTAACTATGCCCCATCTTGTCAGAATTTTCACAGTGGGCCTATGTGCATTATATCACCTTCTGTGAGTGTGTGATGTGGCCAGAGTCCAGTATCTTTACTAGCTAGGGTTTGGGCTTGTACTCACATCTCCCTTGGGGTAGCTGGCCAACCTCCACCCCTCCCAGTGGTAGAATCTGGCCTGTTTCCCGAATCTCAGAGTTTTTGACAGGAGAGACATTGGGATCCTCATGCATGCCCTCAGGGATAGCGACATTAACCTTTTTGGCTCAGTCCAAGAAAGACCTTGTACCGAACCCATGCCTCGGCAAACCCCTTCCTTTATAATGAGTTATAAAGGCAGAAGGGTGTGGCAGCCCTCGCTCACCTTGTCTACCACCACATGGCTGGTTTATAACTTCTCTGCCCTTTCAGGGCTGATTTCCATCTTCCTTTCCATTTTATTTTTTTCTGGATTTGGCATATTAGAAGCAGGGGCTGGGGCCAAGGTTGCTGATGGTTAATTGCCGTGCCCAGCCCCTGAGCCCATCTCCCAGGGAGAAAGCTCAACTCACGAGGAGGAAGGAATTAGATCAGTATGGGCCCTTTGGCACCTCATAGAATCCTGCCAGGCAAAGCCTATTCATTAAGATGAAGCCAACAGTCCAGTCCTGACAAACACCAGTTCTGGGTCCAGGCTGCGTGGGAGGGGTGGCAGCTTGGAAGATGGTGCCAACATTTTTCGAGGGGCCTGGCCTGGCATTAGATGACTCAGTGCATTTCTCAGCACTGAAGCCAGGAGGCAGGGACTTATTTTTTCCTCTTGGGATAGGACTGTTCCATCTTGGCACCAGGTCCACGGGAAAGCCTTCGTTCATCCCTTCCCTGTCTGTGATCTCATCAGCCAGAGCATAGCTTCAGCCAGGGAAGCAGAGCCCCAGAGCCTGAACCAGCTGTACCAGCCCACTGTCTCAGGCCACAAGCCTTGAAGTAAGACCTGCTGGGGTTTAAGCCCTAGCTCCTCTTGGTCTGAGTTTACAGTATGTAAAATGGAAGCAATAATTACAGCCTCACAGGCATGTTGTGAGGATTGAGGGAGGGAAAGCATGTAAAGCACTCAGCACAGTGCTCTAGACCAATAAATAAATGGTAGTTATTGGGAATACTCCTCATTCTTGAATAGCAGTATAATAGTTGTTAATAGTGTGTTTTCTGGAGAGTTAGACAATCCAAACTGGGTGGGTTTGAGGTTTGAGGCCTCATCTTTCTAGTTGAGAGACTTTGGGAAACTTCGTCTTGATGAGTCTGTTTTCTCATTTAAACAATGGGAATAAGGGGCCAGGTGTGGTGGTTCATGCCTATAGTCCCAGCACTTTGGGAGGCTAAGGCGGGCAAATCACTTGAGGTCAGGAGTTCGAGACCAACCTGGCCAACATGGAGAAACCCCATCTCTATTAAAAATACAAAATTAGACAGGCATCGTGGTGCATGCCTATAATCCCAGCTACTTGGGAGGCTGAGGCAAGAGAATTGCTTGTGCCTTGAAGGCGGAGGTTGTGGTGAGCTGAGATCACACCATTGCACTCCAGCCTGGGCATTGAGAGTGAAACTCCATCTTTAAGAAAAAAGAAAAATAAAAAGGGAATAACAGTACCTATCTCATGGGATCACTGTGAGGATGAAATTGTGCAGACCAAGTGTATAGCACATTTGCCAGTGCATACAAGAGAACTTTGAAAAGTTCATAGAAAAATGGAATTGAAATATAAAAATAAAAAATATAAACTTTATTTCTCAACATAAGCTCCATCAAGGTCAAGACATTTTTTTTTTTTTTTTTTTAGACAGATTCTCGTTCTGTCACCCAGGTTAGGGTGCAATGGTGTGGCATGATCTTGGCTCACTGCAACCTTTACCTCCCAGGTCCAAGTGATTCTCATGCCTCAGCCACCTGAGTAGCTGGGATTATGGGCACATGCCATCGCATCCAGCTAATTTTTCTGTATTTTTAGTAGAGATGGGGTTTCACCATGTTGGCCAGGCTAGTCTTGAACTCCTGGCCTCAAGTGATCTGCCTGCCTTGGCCTCCCAAAGTACTGGGATTACAAGTGTGAGCCACTGTGCCCAGCCAAGGTCAAGATACTTTTGTAACCAATGATATCTGCCATTTATTTAGTACATTCCTAAAGAACTCAGGATCTGGGGATTTTAAGCATGTTAATGAAGTCTTTTTTACATTATTAACTACAGAAAAACTGGTGCTCTTTAAAGGTTTTTTAAGATTGGGAAACAAAACGTCTTCAGAAGGAGCCAAATTGGGACTGTAAGCTGATGTCTAGTGATTTTCCACTGAAACTCTTACAAAATTGCCCTTGTTTGATGAGACAAATGAACAGGAACATTGTCATGGTGGAAAGGTCTCTCTGGTGAAGGTTTCCTGGGCATTTTTCACTAAAGCTTTGGGTAACCTTCTCAAAACATTCTCATAATAAACAGATGTTATTATTTATTTATTTATTTATTTTTTGAGACAGAGTCTCACTCTTTCACCAGGCTGGAGTGCAGTGGTGTGATCTCAGCTCACTGCAACCTCTGACTCCCTGGTTCAAGTGATTCTCCTGCCTCAGCCTCCCGAGTAGCTGGGATTACAGGCACATGCCACCACGCCCAACTAATTTTTGTTTCACTATGTTGGCCAGGATGGTCTTGATCTCCTGACCTCATGATCTGCCTGCCCTGGCCTCCCAAAGTGCTGGGATTACAGGCATGAGCCACTGCACCTGGCCATAAGCAGATGTTATTATTCTTTAGCCTTACAGAAAGTCAATAAACAAAATGCCTTGAACAACTCAAAAAATGGTTGCCATGATTTTTTCTCTTGACTGGTTCACTTTGCTTTGACTGGACCATTTCCATCTCTTGGTAGCCATTGCTTTGATTGTGCTTTGTCTTCAGAATTGTACTGGTAAAGCCAAGTTTCATTTCTGGTGACAACTCTTCAAAGAAATGCTTCAGGATCTTGATCCCACTTGTTTAAAATTTGTGACATTTTGAAAGCTCTGTTCTTGTCAGCAGCTGATCTGGGCACAATGGTTTTGGCACCCATTGAGTGGAAAGTGCATTCAACTTTAATTTTTGAGTCAGGATTATGTAGGCTAAATCAGTTGAGATATCTGTGGTGCTGGCTATTGTTTCTGCTGTTAATCATTGATCCTCTTCAATTAGGGCATGAACAAGATTACTTTTTTCCCTCACAAATTGATGTGGAAGGTATGCTGCTGTGGGCTTCATCTTCAACATTGTCCTGTTTCTTCTTAAAATAGGTTATCCATTTGTAAACTGCTGATTTCTTTTGGGGCAATGTCCTTATAAACTTTTCACAAAGCATTAATGATTTCACCATTTTTCCACCCAGCCTTCACCATAAATTTAATATTTTTATTGCTTCAATTTTGTAGAATACATGTTCTTATAGGGACTCTATTCAAACTGATTTCTTATTTATCTTGGTGCTTCAAGCTAGATCCTGTTCAGAAATGTTATAGCAAGTTAGAACACATTTATCTTGATGCCAAAATTTATTTTATTTTTTTGAGACAGGTGTCTCACTATGTTGCCCAGGCTGGTATTGAACTCCTGAGCTCAAATGATCTGACCACCTGAGCCTCCCAAAGTGCTGGGATTACAGGTATGAGCCACCATGCTTGGCCTTGTGCAAAAAAAAAAAAATTGAAATCCATGCATCGTTTTTTCATAATATGCATATTATTCATAATATTCATAATCGGCATATGTAATATGTTACCCTTCCCAAAAACCCCATTAATCCCTTCTCTGATCTTTATTGATTTGGATACCTCTTACAATCCATCTTGCATTGTTTATGTTTATCTCCATCTCCCTCAAAAGTATAAACAAGGCCTCCTAGGCTTACTTTGCTTTCACCTTGAGGCATGTTTTACACATTATTTTTGTGTTCACACCCACAAATTCAATTCTAAAAGCACTGACATTGGAAAGGATTACGTTGGGTCCAGCATGGAGGCTGGCGCCTGTAATCTCAGGACTTTGGGAGGCTGTGGTGGGAAGTTTGCCTGAAGTCAGGAGTTCTTTTTTGTTTTGTTTTTGTTTGTTTGTTTTAGATGGAGTCTCACTCTGTCACCCAGGCAGGAGTCCAGTGGTGTGATCTCCGCTCACTGCAACCTCTGCCTCCTGAGTTCAAGCAATTCTCCTGCCTCAGCCTCCCGAGTAGTTGGGATTACAGGTGCCTGCCACCATGCCCAGCTAATTTTTGTACTTTTAGTAGAGACGGTGTTTCACCATGTTGGCCAGGCTGGTCTCGAACTCCTGGCTTCAGGTGATTCACCCACCTCGGCCTCTCAAAGTGCTGGTATTACAGGTGTGAGCTGACGTCAGGAGTTCTTGACCAGCCTGGGCAACATAGTAGACCCTGTCTCTAAAATAGAAAAGATTACATTGTACATTATACAGCAAAAGTTCTTAAACTTGTTTTAAAAATATATCTCTTCCTTTAAGTTTCCACTCTCTATGTAAGTTGCTTTTCCCTCTTTTCCTTTTGTGCTAATATCCCCTCCAGCCTGCTTCCAAGTCCGTTAGGGAATACACACGTATACACACACACACACATGTACGTGTGTTTACATACTAAAATATGTATAAACATTAATAATGCAAGATGGATTGTAAGAGGTATGTATATTTTATATGTATAAAAGATATGTAGGTCTCCATTTCTTGGGGGCCCTGGAGGGGAGAAAGTCACACAAATACACGGATGTATATAAAAATGAATATATGCTCATATATACAATATATAAATGGGCAAATATGAAATCCTCTTGGTGCCAACGAATGCATTCATTCATTCATTCATCAAATATTTGAGCGTCCACTTTGCCTAGAATCAAGTTATTTGTTGGGATGAGCAAGGCAGAAGAGGTTCTAGCTCTCATAAAACTTAAAATTCTGCTGGAGGAAGACAAGAACAAATATAAAATTTAAGCAGTGAAAGTGCTGTAAAAACAACACAGAGCTTTGTGAGCGTGGTGAAGAGGGAATAGAATGCTCCTGGTGTTCCATTGCGTGTTCGGCAGGGGGAATGGAATCGGAGGTGAACTATGAGCCGAGATTCATTTTATAAACGAGAACACTGACACATGGACACTTGAAGGGCCTTGGTGGCCGTAAAACTAAAGGCAGGATCTCATCCGTCTTAGCGCCACTCTCCCGAATAGCAGTTTCAGGGAACCGCAGAAGCCAAGAGCAGCTGGTCGTGGCGTCCAGGGGCGCCTGCGCAAAAGGACGCCTTCAATTTGACGTCAGCGGGCCAGGCTCTGGCCCGCCCCCTGTGACACCAGCCCAGCCCTGCTCCGGCCCGCCCTGCCCACCAGCGCGCTGCCGCGCATGCTCCGAGCCCCGCCTCCGTGCGTCACAGAATGGCCTCGGACATCCAGGCAGCGCCTGACGTGTCGGGGAGGAGCCGGGCGCGGAGGTTCGCGGAGTGGAGCTCGGCGCTGCGGAGGGGAGCCGAGCTGAGCGGCTGGGCGGGTCTGGGCAGGCCAGCGGAGCGGAGACGTCGGTCGAGCGGCGGCGAATATGCACTTTTGACACATCGGAGGTGAGCCTGCAGCTCGGGGCCGCTCCCTAAGGGGCTGCGCCGGGCTGGCGGCGCCGAGGCCTCCCCTTGGGAAGCCTGCCCGGGCCGGGGCCGTGTCTGAGGCTCCGCCGGGGCGGACCCGGTGGGGTTCTGGGGCGGGCAGCCCGGGGCAACTGTTCCAACCGCTCTAACTGTCCCCTTCCTTCCCTGTTCCTACGTTGGCTTCCCAGGGGCGCCTACAAGGGAACGAGCCCTGCGGTCTCTGGAGGATGTGCCCCGTTCCGGGGTGGGGTGAGGGATGGCGGTGACGGAGGCCAGGACGTGGCACCGTGAGCCGGGGCGCTGGCGGCGCAAGGAGTGGCCCAGTCGGAGGTGGCAGCGGCGCGCCCAGCCCTCCTCCTCCCCCCCCCCGAAATTCCTTCAGTTGCGAGGGTGGCTTGGAGCCGGGTTGGATTTTAATCTCTCAGAGCCTCTTTCTCATGGGGGGCGAGAGCGCGAGCAGCCCACGTTGGGCTCGGATTGGTATTTCCCTGACTTCCGCCCCGAACTGCGAATCATCCTCCCCTTGGAGTCGGGAAAGTGTCACCTACGGGCTCGGGTTACTTGTGCTCACCTCTTTTCTTGCTGTAAGCCACAAGATTACCCTTTTAAGTTTTGCAGAGGAAGTGAGAGTTCTGTCACTACTGATTATTACCTTCTATTTACGTAGCGCCTTTACACGTTTCAGAACACTTCTTCCTATTTCTTTTGAACCGCATCACCTGGTGGTTGCAACTGATTATGTTATCGCCATTTGGATAGAGACATTCAGCTGGGATGGGGGTAATTGATTTATACAACCAACTGGTGAGTGGCTTAGCTTGGATCGTAATTTACATTTCTAGGCTCGGAGTTCTGGTTTCTTTTCGTGGGATTTTTATATCCTTCTCAGCTAGAAAACAAGGCAGAAAATGTGACTTGCCAAAGATATGCCAGAAGCTGGTAGATTACTTATTCAGTTATTTTTGAGCAAACTCACCTAGGATAAAAACTGCTGCTCAGTCATGAGAAAAATCTTACTGTGAAGCTTGTTCAGGAGTTGCTGGTTAATTATTTTGTCTGATAAATTGTATTACTCTTAACATGCTTAAAAGATAGGGTAATGGCTTTGCTAAATCATGAAGCTGATGGGCACAATGCAGCGTTAAGTCATGGGCTGAAGAGAAGTAAAGGGAAACTAAGAGATATCTCTTCTGAATTATTAAGATTATTATTATTTAAAATTAGAATGTATGAGGAACAAAGAAAATCTTTGGCCAGCCCTGGTTAGAGGTTGACTTGATCCAGATAGAAGTTGCTAAATCTTCTGAAGCTGTAGTTCTTTCGATTTTTTTTTTTTTTTTTTTTTTGGGGGAGACGGTGTCTTGCTCTGTTGCCCAGGCTGGATTTTTAAAATTAAATAAATTGAAGTTGGATAAGGAGCTTTAAATAAGTAGAAACCTTAGTAAAACTTAGATCTTGCTTTCATGACATCTGCAAAACAACTTATTTTTATTTTCATTGTAAACCATGCTGAGATAAATTTGGTTACTAAAGCTTAAAATTACTTCTGACGTAAGTTTCTGAACACTCCATAAAGTAGAAAAAAATAGTCTGATAAAATCAAAGAGACCATGTGTATGATCAATTTTGAAGAGTTAAAAATTCTGTAGATGTCACCTTTGAGAGTAGTAGAATTTCAGTAAAAAGGCATGTATTACCAACAGTCAGTTTTGAAAGAACTCTTCCAACCTCACTAGTGCATTTTACAACCGTTAACAGGAAACAATATTATTTAAAATAGATTATCTTACCATTGTGCAAAGAGCAATTCCTTGTAAATAAAAGGCATTTTGGACAGGTTGTTTTAAACCCAAATGAGTTGATTGTTGCTAGATTTCTGAAGGTCATACACGGTATGGTAATGCTTTTTGTAAAAATTGTCGTGCTTTTGAGACTCTGTTGGTATTGAGACCTGGTATTACAGATGGGGTGGGGGCAGGAGAGAATAATACATAATTATCCGTCTTCATTCTAGTTTCAGAAAATTGTGAACGTACCATTAGAAATTGCTTTAGCAATATGTTTTCTATATTGGCTAACTTTCTATAGCCTGAATATCTCTAGTTACATAGTTTCAAATAACACAGTGAACACATCCTCCCAATGTAACTTGACGCAAACTGAACAGACTGTAAAACAGTCCCTGAAGCTGTCTTTTGAGTAGCTGCAGTGGTAGCAAATTTTGTTATTTGTAAATAATCTGATTTTTATTTTTATTTTTTTGGAGACAGGGTCTCATTTTGTCACCCTGGAGTGCAGTGGAGCGACTACGGCTTACTGCAGCCTCAACTGCCTGGACTTGAGCGATCCTCCCACCTCAGTCTCACGAGTAACTGAGACCACAGGTGCATGCCACCACACCCAGCTCATTTTTGTTAGAGATGGAGTTTCAGCGTGTTGTCCAGGCTGGTATTGAACTACTAGACTCAAGTGACATTCCCATCTCAGCCTCCCAAAGTGCTGGGATTATATGCCTGAGCCACTATGCCTGGCCAGAATCTGATTTTTAAAAAGGGTAAATCTCATAGGTAAAAAGTAGGGTGATAGAGCTGGATAATACCAGTTAGGAAGCAATAAAAGTGAGGTGTGACCGCAAAGAAGCTTCTGCTTTGTTCTTTTTTTTTTTTTTTCTTTTATTTGAGATGGAGCCTTGCTCTGTTGTGCAGGATGGAGTACAGTGGTGCGATCTAGGCTCACTGCAACCTCCTCCTCCCAGGTTCAAGCGATTCTCCTGCCTCAGCCTCCTGAGTAGCTGGGATTACAGGTGCTCCCCACCACACCTGGCTAGTTTTTTTTTTTTTTTTTTTTTTTTGTATTTTCAGTAGAGATGAGGTTTCACCATGTTGGCCAGGCTGGTCTCAAACTCCTGACCTCAAGTGATCTGCCTGCCTCAGCCTCCCAAAGTGCTGGGATTATAGGCATGAGCCACTGAGCCTAGCCTGCTTTGTTCTCAGTGTGGCTCATAAAGGTTATTCCAAAAAAGTAGTTTTGGAAATGTTTTTCAGCAATGGTGGTATTACTGGAATATACGTATAGTTTCCTGAAATGATTAATTTTAAAGAATCATTTGATGTTTTAAGTTTTGAAGCCTGTTTACTTTGTGGTCATACTTGGAAAGTCTGCTATTGAACTACCAGTTTTTAATAGTTTGATGAACACGTATTTCTTTTTCTTTTTTTTTTTTTTTTGAGCTGATGTCTTGCTCTGTCACCCAGGCTGGAGTGAAGTGGCGCAGACTTGGCTTACTGCAACCTCCGCCTCCCAGGTCCAAGCAGTTCTCTGCCTCAGCCTCCTGAGCACCTGGGATTATAGCCTCCCACCACCATGCCTGGCTAATTTTTTGTATTTTTAGTAGAGACAGGGTTTCACCATCTTGGGCAGCCAGGCTGGTCTTGAACTCTTGACCTCGTGATCCATCTGCCTCAGCCTCCCAAAGTGCTAGGATTACAGGCGTGAGCCACCGTACCCAGCGAACATGTATGTTTTTACTATGTGCCAGGTTCTGTCCTAAGTACTTTACAAATATTAACTCACTTCATAACTTCATTTTAATGATTATCGCCGTTTTACAGCTGAGGAAACCGGGCACCGAATAATTAAGTAACTTGCCCAAGGTCACCCAAGTAGTGAGTAGATGCATCAGTAGAGAGTCAGAACTTCAGGTCTGACTTCAGACCTGGGTAGTTTGGGCTCTTAATCACTATGTTATGCTGCTCCTATGACTTATTCTTTGTTAAATGTTTTAAATTGGTTTGATCTGGAAGAGATGATGGTCCTTTTAGTAAATGATATCTGACATATTATAATACTGTTGTATAATATAAGCATGTTGTGAAAATAGCCTGTCGATTAGAAAAGTTGTGGTCAACATTCAATTCACATAAGATTGAGCAAGAAAATAAAGAATGTGGCCGGGCATGGTGGCTCACGCCTGTAATCCCAGCACTTTGGGAGGCCGAGGCGGGTGGATCATGAGGTCGGGAGTTTGAGACCAGCCTGGCCAACATGATGAAAACTCGTCTCTACTAAAAATACAAAAATTAGCCAGATGTGGTGGTGGGCACCTCTAATCCCAGCTACTTGGGAGGCTGAGGCAGGAGAGTTGCTTGAACCTGGGAGTCGGAAGTTGCAGTGAACTGAGATTGTGCCACTGTACTCCAGCCTGGGCAACAGAGTGAGACTCTGTCTCAAAAAGAAAAAAGAAAATAATGTGTGTGATGTAAAATAATTTTGCTACAATTATTTGACACTGAATGTAAATAATTGAACAAAGAGGATGTAAAGGCTAGAACTGGAGTCTCAAGAAGTTTCATGGAAAAGGCTATTTAAAACCTGAGTTATCAGGGGGCACTCATGGGAAAGGAAAGTTGGTGGTTGTATTAAGAGTATATCCCGTTCAAGAACCAAAAATCAGAGACAAATGGATACTCGAAGTACATCTAGAGGTGTAAACGA
The DNA here is from genome assembly GCA_963574225.1 of Lagothrix lagotricha. NCBI lineage: Eukaryota > Metazoa > Chordata > Mammalia > Primates > Atelidae > Lagothrix > Lagothrix lagotricha. The sequence continues at coordinate 17,531 of CAUYNB010051152.1, read as the reverse complement.
TGCTATTCCTCAGGGATCACTGCTTGACTAAATGCTCTTCAAAGCATTGACTGCTGGTAGGTCCTCTGATACTATGTAAATGGGTCAAAACCAACAAAAAATACCCCCACACAGAAATGTTTTGAAGTGGACTCCTGAATAACATTTGTAGATTCAAAACAATTATAACTCTTTTTGTAGAAAAATTGGCTTCACATTGCAAACATCTTCAAATAAATGTTAGATACTAAGGAAGGCATCTAACAGTCATTAGGAACTTGCGTAACAACATTGGTTCATGGGCCACACTATTGGCAATATCATCACATGCTGCGCAGTAACAGAAAGAGTACTGAAAACTCAAAAGGAAAATTATCCAACCAGTGAATAAAATGCTCAGTACAGAAGCAGCACTAGTCAGTTGGCCCCAGAAAGGCAGATAGGTAATCTAGGGACAATATAAAGCATGACAAAATATTTAAGGGACTGAGTTGACTGCCAAATGATTATAGGCTAAAAAGGTAAGAAATAATCACTTTGGGAAGACCAAGGCTGAGAGGTATTATCATCAAAGGCTATAAAACCAGAGGGGGCATAAAAAAGGAGAATACAGTTTTGTTCACCAAATCCTGGAACCTTCCAAGAGGACAACACATGGGACCTAGGGCAAAGTTAGGACCAAAAACAGGAAGTTCACTGATGGCTATAAAGTTATGGAACTTATCCCAGTTACTTCAAATAAGGTTGAAATCATTAACTTACAAAATGTTTTGTATATGGATCAGGACTTTCTTCTGTTGCTTTTTTCCTGAGCTTTTAAATTGCTGTTTTTCTTTTTGACAGTAGAGTAACATGTCTTCATCGCACCCTCAAACATATCTAGCCTCTCACTCGTGCTGTATGCTATCTGTTCTGCGGGATTCTTGATTTTTCTTGGTGTCATCCATCTGTATGAAGCATTCTATGGGCCCAACGTACTAGGCTTCATCCTGGGACTTCTCTTTATTGCAGTCCTGAGTTTTAGCCCCTGTTTCCTGCATCCTGTGCTGTCCAGGTCATAGTTTTCTCCCTTCTTTTGTGCTCGTCTCAGGAAGTGTGTAGGAGGTAGCCCTCCTTTTTTTTTTTTTTTTTTTTTTAAGTCTTTGTCTAGTACCTTCTGAGTTCTTGTATAAGAAAAAAATCTTCTCATTTCCTCAGTTGTCTGTTTCCTGTCAATTCAGTAGGTCCTAAAATTTTCTTATTCATGCTGCTGGGTTTTCTTATTTGTCGGGTGGCTCTTGGTTGTCCATTTATATTTCAGGGCCGGATGATGGTGATTCGAGGTAGCTAGTGTGCAGTGGTTATCTCCAGGGTTCTTCCCAATAAATCCCATCAGCTCCCTTTTCTTTGACGTGGAGCCTGTACTGAGCCTATGTAAGTGACTGTGGCTGCCCGTGTATCAGATTAATAATTTTGTCTAACTGATGATAGATTTTCTAATATTGATTTAATATATGGTGGTACATTGTGAGGTAGAAGTAAACTACCCACACATCTTTTTGCTTACTCCATTCCTGAAGTAGGAATTCAGATGTTAATAAATTGGTACTTTGAAAGTAAAGAGGGAATAATGAGAGGATGATTATAAATCAGTTCAGATATTTATTTATTTTAGAGATAGGGTCTTGCTGTGTTGCCCAGGCTGGAGTGCAGTAGCACACTCATGGCTCACTGCAGCCTCACTGCTTCTGGCTTAAGCAGTCCTCTTGCCTCAGCCTCCCAATGTGTTGGGATTACAGGCGTGAGCCACCATGCTCAGCCTTAATTCAATATTTACTGAACTTCTGCTGTGTTCCATGTTTGATGATGTGGAGAGATTTAACTGTTCATTTCTTTAAGTTTGCTAAACCTTCCTGAGTGGCTTGTGCTAGATGAACTCCAAGTTCTCTGCATCTCCAGGTTTTATTAATTTACTTTTAAAGCTGGTCTTGATTTCTTGCTGCCTAGTATGGATTAGGTTGAATCAATTATGGTTTAATTCAGTAAACATCATAGAGTATCCACTATTGTGCAGGCATTGGGCTGAGATGGAACTAAATAAGTCAACCTAACAGGTGGCACAAAGATATAAGCAAATGCATTGCTCTGTGGTAATTATACCAGTGAAAGCGTGTGTAGGGTATAGAGGCAGCAAAGAGTGTAAGAGATTTTATTGCTGTCCAATTGAGGGCAAGAAAACTGCTTTAGAAAAGATGACAACTAGTTTTTAAGGATAAATAGAAGTTTTCCTAGTTAGGGGAGCAATTCCATATAGAGAAAACCTGGAGTAGGTTTTCAGGACCTGAAATAGCATGGTGTGTTAAGATAGTTTTGAACAATAGTGCTGGAATATAAAGTGGGATGCTTGGGAAGGGGGTTGCTAGGAAACGGTAGGCATGACTCTAGAGTGAGCCTGATGGTCGGTTGGGAGTTTTAGGTAGCCAGTCCAAATGTAAGTTCATTAAATCGCTTTTCCCCCTCTCTGAATGCCTTGGGAGGAGAACCAAGATGAAAGAGAAATCATTGAGGTTGGAGATTAGTGGCCTTTTGGAAGGAAGCTTTGGACTTCAAAGATAACTAACAGGAAGTTTTTAGAAATTTGATCTTAGTAAATTATTGGGAATGTGGTGCCTGATTTTCTAGTAGGGTCACCTGGCATAAAATGTTCCGTGCAGCTGCTTTGAAGCAGTTGTACACCTGGGAAGGGCATGCATGCGGCAGCAGCATCTCTGACAGTCAGCTTGTTTCTGTCTCCTGATTCCCAGAAGACCACTTGGCCTTAAACCAACTGCTGAAACTCTGTGTGCAGGATGATTCTGTTAGCCGAGTCACCCAGCACCTATGCTGCAACCGAAGGTGCCTCATGTTGCTTTGTGTGAAAGGACCTTTGTTAAGACCCCATTCACAATATTGGTAGTCCCTGAGAGGAGCAGTGAAGTGGCTTACCTGCCTGAGTTACAAGAGAGTTGACCACTAGAATCTCTCATGTTTTACTCCCTCCAAAATGCTGCAATTTATTGTTGTCCCAGATTTTATGCTTTTGCTTAGATTTCTGTGTTCTCTAATTTGTTTGTCTTTAATGTTTCACAGGCTTTCTTGATCATGGATGGTGAAGATATACCAGATTTTTCAAGTTTAAAGGAGGAAACTGCTTATTGGAAGGAACTTTCCTTGAAGTATAAGCAAAGGTAATGTTGAAAAGCACACTAAAAGTAGGGGAGGGCATTTGGGATGCACCATGTCTTGTTTGTATATTTTTCTTTTTAACATAAAGCTAAATTTAGAATTGCAGATTTAGGATTCTAGGATTGAGATTCTGGAAATAGTCACCACATTGCTTGTATTTAAATCGTGTAAACATGCCATAAGTCTTTATATTGTTCAAATTACTAAAATAGTAGGAAAACTGTCATTGATGATTTCTTCTGATCATTTGCCTCCTTTATGCTTTTTAGGCCGTCTTTGGCCTGCTTTGCGTGCACTGATTCTGCCTCATCATTTTGGTCATTTGGAGATTCTGATAAGCTGTATAGGGCTCCGCAGAACAGATTACATTCTCCTCAGGCAAGCATGATCAGTGTCTAGAGCCAGCAAAGCTTTGAGGGAGGGGGAGAAGCTTCAGGAGCATGGAACGTTTTATACAATTTCAGTTATTTGGTTGGGAGAACTTTTAGATAAAAACCTTTTAAGCACCAAAACTTGTCTCAAATTTCTTTTTTTAAAATGGGATCTTTCTAAATATTGGTACATTTTCCTATTTTGGTTAACAGAGTTTACTAAGTCTTATCAAACCTTTTACTCCTCTTTCATTATCACCGAAGTCAGTTATTCTGTTGTGCCAGTGGATATGAAAGGTGTGTATCTATGGCAGGGTTCTTAATCTTTTTCTGTGTCATAGATGTTGTAATGGGCTGGGTAGCCTATGGACTTCTCAGCATAATATTTTTAAATGCATAGAATAATAGAATTACAAAGGAAATCAACTATATTGAAAAAAGTTATCTAATTTATGGCATAGTAATATGTACTTCTCTATTAATGCATTAAGTAAAAAAGATACAGAAGTGAATGTAATAACTACCTAATTTTGAAATAGTCATGAGAATAAGTGATATTTAGAGATATATGCAGCAATTCTGTTGTGACATGAAAATATCTGTGATTTCTGTTGAATAAAGTAGAAGGAAATGCCAAATTTGTTACTTTAATGAAAGTAAAGATGCATTTTTCTCCCATCTGAGTTCTGTGGTGGAAGAAGTTAATGGTATTGAACCATGTAGACTTACTTTTTTTTTTTAAGACGGAGTTTCACCATGTTGGTCAGGTTGGTCTTGAACTCCCGACCTCAGGTGATCCGCCTGCCTTGGCCTCCAAAGTGCTTGGACTATAGGCGTGAGCCACTGCACCCGGCCTAGACTTACTTTTTATAAATATTGTAATCACTGATTTGTGACTGCTTTTTGGGCTTGTAAGTCATTTTCATTGAACCCTGAATATATACAGTAAGAGATGGAAAACAGGTTGTCTTTAGTATATTTTATGAGAGCATTAGCATTCAAGCAGAAATTACCGAATTGCTATATAATCATCTCCAGGACCATTCTTGTGGTTCTTACTATAACTCATCTTTCCCACTTTGTTTCTGATTAGCTTCCAGGAAGCTCGGGATGAGCTGGTTGAATTCCAGGAAGGCAGCAGAGAATTAGAAGCAGAGTTGGAGGCACAATTAGTACAGGCTGAACAAAGAAATAGAGACTTGCAGGCTGATAACCAAAGACTGAAATACGAAGTGGAGGCATTAAAGGTAATTGCAGCAGTAGAAGCTGGTGCCTAATGTGTTGGGTTTAATTAAAATGAGAAGTATGTTTTTAAGGTGCTTAAGAGCAGCAGGTGACAAAAAGTGGTTTTAAAAAAAAGGCTTAAAGTGAATTTTTGAATAAAATATTTTCTTTCATGGAACCAAGGGAAAAGGTGGTTTAGAGTTTAGGAGTTCACTTAGAAACTTTGTAGCTGTCACTTTTCTAGCTATAATGTTCCTAGCTATGTTGTAGTTCCTATAATTTTCAAAAGCTGCCTATTTGTTTTGACAGAGTACCTCATTCTGAAGTATGTTTACAATTATATTTATAGGAAATATGGATTTATTTCATTATTGTTCATCGCTCTTTCCGTTTTGGAATTAAGCTTGGATTAAAGATTTCCCTTCTAAAAAAGGAGTTTTTAGGGGCAAAAGGATTAATCCTTTTCTCTGCCCTTCACCGTCTACTGTAGCCACATGTTTGAGGGTGTTTAGTGTTTGGGGAATAGGTGGGTTTGGGGAACGCTGGGTGGGAAGGTAAAGGGTAGGAAATTTGAACTCTGTGCTCACCCTGGGCCGCATTTAGCCTGACCAGAGGTTTCCCCAACAAGTCTGGGGATTTTGAGGCAAGGGTTTTTTTTATATTACTTCTTTTCAGAGAGATCGTTATTGGGTTTCGTTCTGAGAGGAGAATGGTCGACAAAATTTAACATTGAGTTTAGGCACTTAGAATGAATGTGTGATTTAGTTGTTTTTAAAATAATTGTTACAAGAGTGTGGGTAAATTCCTTGGGTTCTCCCCCTACCCTTTTAACTTGAGTTACATCTTTATTAAAGAGGACTGTATATTAATGACATGTACTTTCCTATACTGATGCCTTCAGGAGAAGCTAGAGCATCAGTATGCACAGAGCTACAAGCAGGTCTCAGTGTTAGAAGATGATTTAAGTCAGACTCGAGCCATTAAGGAGCAATTGCATAAGTATGTGAGAGAGCTGGAGCAGGCCAATGACGACCTGGAGCGAGCCAAAAGGTAAACGGATGACTGCATTTTGTTAGAAAAAAACGAAGTTGGTAATTAGTGATTAAAATCTTTATTGGGCTTTTCCCCTAGATCTTAGTCCCAGAACATTCCCTTTTGGTTTTTCATGTCACCTGTAACTCATCAGATGGAAAAGAACCCCAAATCCTCATCTCCCAGATAATGCCCTTCACAGCTTTTCTCTTTCAATTTTTCCTTTTTCCTTCATATGCCATTGTTGATCTTACTGATTTTGTTTTGTTTTTTTGAGACAGGGTCTTACTCTGTCACCCAGGCTGGAGTGCAGGTATAGAGTGTGTTATTTATTTAATGTTATTTGTTTAATTCATGTACTCCAATTTTTCTTTTTAGGGCAATAATAGTTGCCCTAAAAAGTGGCATGATCTCGGCTCACGGAAACCTGTGCCTCCCAGGTTCAAGCAATTCTTGTGTCTCAGCCTTCCAAGTAACTGTGATTACAGGTGTGCACCACCACACGTGGCTAATTTTTGTAGTTTTAGTAGAGGCGGGGTTTTACCATGTTGGCCAGGGTGGTCTTGAATTCCGGCATCAAGTGATCTGCCTGCCTCGGCCTCTCCAAGTGTTGGGATTACAGGCGTGAGCCACTGCACCTGGCCTGGGTTGTTTTTTTCTGAACTGTCTCATGCCTTCCTCCATCTTCCCTCTGTGTTCTTAACTCTTCTGTACTTCCTGTAGGTCCTCACATCTTATACCTGGTTTCTGTAGTTATCTTCTAGCTGATTATCTTTATATTTCTATTCCTTTTTCTTCTTTTGTGCTTTAATACTGACTGATGAATTTTCTTAAAATATTGATTTCAGTGCAAATTTTTTGAGCAGCCTACAGTGGCTTGCTATTACTGTTGCCAAACTTTCATGCATCTGTAATTATTTGTTTCTTAATCATTCCAAACTTAATTCCTAGTACTTTATAATTGTTTCCTGGTATTTTCTTCCTATTTATGCAGTGAATCTTAAGTGACTGATGTGATGCTAAACGTACAGATGCAGAGCTAGTCAGGTCGCTGCCCTTGGGGGTGACACATAGGTACATTCACTGTGTTAATACCCTAGTAAAAAGAAGTGGGCAAGCTGCTCCAGGGCATAGAGGAGGCAGCAGCCAGAGTACCTGGGGGAACTGGGGAAGCCATTGCTGAGTCTGCAAGGAAGAGTAGAAGTTAACCAGGTAAAAAGACAGATGCAAAGGCAGAGAGGCAGGAGAGTGCTTGAGGCATTCACATTTGGTCTTTTTTTCCTCCCTGAGATGGGAGTCTTGCTCTGTTGCCCAGGCTGGAGTGCAGCGGCTCCACTTGCACTCACTGCAACCTCTGCCTTGTGGGTTCAAACGATTCTCATACCTCAGCCTCCCTAGTAGCTGGGTTTACAGGCATGTTTCACTATGCCTGGCTAATTTTTGTTTTTTTTAGTAGAGATGGGGTTTTGCCATGTTGGTCAAGCTGGTCTTGAACTCCTGACCTCAAGTGATTTGCCCACCTTGGCCTCTCAAAGTGCTGGGATTACAGGCATGAGCCACTGCCCCCGGCCCATATTTCACATTGATTGATGTGTATAGTGATAGTGTGGCAGAAGGAGATGAGCCTGGAAGATGATTGGGGCCAGACTATGAACAACCTAGTAGGCTATGTTTGAAAGTCACTCTCTAGGCAATGGAGAACTCATTAATTTTTTTTTTTTTAAACAAAGGAGTAATATCAGATTTTGATTGGAGAAGATAATAATGAGGAATTGGAAGTAGGGAGGAGATGTAAAGACCATTTAGGAGTAATCCAGGTGATGAAGAATTCAGGCAGAAAATTGGAGGAGGTTGGGACAGAAAGTTGAAGAAGAAACGGATATGAGAGACATTTTGGCAATTGGTAGGAACTGATAAAATTAGATGTGGCTTTAAAAATTCCAACTTGAGGTGAAGGAATTTTATTTCTGTAGCAGATTGCACATAGCGCGAGACATAGAATAGGTGCATGTTAATGTTTGTTGAATGAGTGTCTGAGAAGTCCAGGAAGAAAAGGGTTGGTGGGAGGTAAATGGAGTGGGACGGTTACTGGTGGAGGGTTTTGACTGCAAGTCGTTCAGATTCTTGGCATTTTGAACAAAGATTTGTACAAAACACACAGCAAAGCAAGGAAGGAATGAAGCAACAAAAGAGAGATTTATTGAAAATGGAAATACGCTCCCCAGGGTGGGAGCGGGCCCAAGCAGCGGCTCAGGGACCCTGGTTACGGGATCTTCTGGTGTCTAAATACCCTCTAGAGGTTTTCCATTGGCCAGCTGGTGTATACCGCGTGCAAATGAATTAGTGGCCCATGATCAGTCTAATTAATTGATTAACTGGTTGCAGAGGGCAACCAATCAGAGGCTGAAGTGAAGTTACAAAGTAACACCCTGTGCAAATGTCTGATTGGTTGCAGAAAGCAAAGAGTACCCTCTGGTCCTTTCCTTACTTAGGTGTGGAAAGTTCGGATTTTCCTTTTGATTTAGTTCTAGGAAGTCAGTGTCAGTTGGCCTTAAGTTCTCTGACTTGGGACTTAATGTTTTAAACAAACTCTTATATATATACATGACAAGTGTTGAGAAGTTTTCTTACTGAAAATGTGTGAACTTGATTTTGTATTGTGTTCAAAATACAGTGTTAGATATAAATAGCGTAACAACTAGCCTATCTGTAGGGAACATTACGGAATAGATGGGAATTTAAGAGAACATATTGAATATATTGCCCAAATGATAGAGACACTACGTGCCAGCAGTGGTCAGGAAGGGGCAAGATCGTTTTCTTTGGATGGGGCCAGCCTGGCTAGGTCAGGAAATGTCATGAGATAAATGACAGTTTTCATTTGTACTGTCTGTTTTCGTATGTTATTTATTTAATTCATGTACTCTAATTTTTCTTTTTAGGGCAACGATAGTTTCACTGGAAGACTTTGAACAGAGGCTAAATCAGGCCATTGAACGAAATGCATTTTTAGAAAGTGAACTTGATGAAAAGGAATCTTTGTTGGTCTCTGTACAGAGGTTAAAGGACGAAGCAAGAGGTGAAATTTATAACTTAAAGAATATAGGTCACCCTTGAACAATGTGGGTTTGAACTGTGTGGGTCCACTTTGACTTTTTTTCAACCAAGCACAGTGAAAATACAGTATACACAGCATTCAAAACCCTGTATACGGAGGACTGACTTTTCATATTTATGGGCAAAGTGTGGGACTTGAGTATGTGCCAATTTTGGTGTAGGTGAGGGGTCCTAGAACCAGTCCCCATGTATACTGAGGGAAAACTGTCATCCTTTACCTTACTGTCCCTATGCAAGAAGAAGCTTAGGGTCAACTGTTTCAAAGCTATACTATTTTTTTTTTTGAGATGAAGTCTTGCTCTGTTGCCTCGGCTGGAGTGCAATGGCATGATCTCTGCTCACTGCAGCCTCCACTTCCCAGGCTCAGGCGATTCTCCTGTCTCAGCCTCCCAAGTAGCTGGGATTACAGGTGCCCACCAGCATGCCCGGCTGACTTTTGTATTTTTAGTAGAGCCAGGGTTTCACCATGTTGGCCAGGCTGGTCTCGAATTTCTGACCTCAAATAATCTGCCTGCCTTGGCCTCCCAAAGTGCTGAGATTACAGGGATGAGCCACCGTGCCCAGACAAAGCTATATTTTTGTATACTTTTTCAAGCACTGTGCTATCTGCTAATCTGTTAATTTATTTAATACCTATATCATCAATGCTAAGAGGTAGATATTCTTATCTCTATTTTAGAGATGAGGAAACAGAGTTTGAGTTTAGTCCCAGGTAATAGAGCTTGTCAGCTGAGCTTTAAACCCTGGTCTGATTTCCGAAGCTGTAGCCACTACCACTGTGCATATGCTGTTCCCGTTTGTTTTGGTGTTTTTCCTTGTTGCCCCTACCTAAATAATAAACTATAATATGTATACAGCAGCATGTACACATAGTATACATACACATAAATAGTATACATACTGCTGTATACATATTATATGTATAGTTCATATACACTTTCCTTTAAAATTTCCCTTTTCTCCCCCTTTTTTCCTTATGCGTTATAGAATTCAAAATACCACAAAGAAGAAAATAAAAAATACTGCCAATCCTTTATCTGGAGAGAACCCACTAACAGTTTGTTGAATTTCTTTCCAGTGTTTCCTGTGACTGTACCTGTCTATTTTTTTGAAAGACCATGCTATGCAGACACACACTTAAATGCACCCTTATTTCTTTTCCCTCCTTTTACACAACTTAACATAGAAAATATGGTCCATGGCAATAAAAAATCTTTTAAAACAGATTTTCAAAGTGTTAGATAACCTACTATATAGTTATGCTTTAGTAATGAGTTTGTTATAAGTAGTGCTGTGACTAAGATCTTCATAATATTTTGGAGTATCTGATGATTTCTTTAGGAGAGGAAAAGGAAGTATTTTTAGTGGTAACAACTAAGTGTCTTCATACTCTACAGCTTTGTTAATAATTATTAACAAAATAATTTAAATATCAGTCTATTTGAAAGTTGAAAATTGCTATCTTGTTTTCTGATTCGTAGTTCAGTTACTACTTGTGAAACTTGTCCAATGTTCACTGAATCTTTCAGAGATAGTTTTATTATGTCCTTTTTTTTCCCCTGAGGAAGTGGTATATTTACCTGAAGAACTTCTCATAATTTGTATCTTACTTGGTTCTAATTGTGGTGAAAAACACATAACATTGACCGTCTTAACTACCCTTGTTTTTTTTTTTTTTTTTTTGAGGCAGGATTTGCTCTGTTGCCCCAGCTGGGATACAGTGGCGTGATGATAGCTCACTGCAGCCTGAAACTCCTAGGCTCAAGCGATCCTCCCACCTCAGCCTCCTGCGTAGCTAGGATTACAGGAATGTGCTACTACATCCGGCTAATCAAAAAAAATTTTTTTTGTGGCAACACGATCTCACTATGTCAGCCAGGCTGGTCTTGAACTCTTGGCCTTAAGTGATCCTTCTGTTTCTGTCTCCCAAAATGTTGGGATTACAGGTGTGAGCCACTGTGCCTGGCTTCTTAAGCATTTCTAAGTGTACAGTCCAGTAGTGTTAAGTATAGTGAAATTGTTGTGTAAACAGATTTTTAGAACTTTTTCATCTTGCAAAACTGAAACTATACCTATTGAATAGTCACTGCTCATTTTCCCTTCCTTTTAGCCCCTAGCAACCGCAGTTCTACTTCCTATGAGTTCAGCTACTTTAGATACCTCATGTAAGGGGAATTATAGAGTATTTGTGACTGGCTTATTACACTTAACATAGTGTCCTCAAAGTTTATCCATGTGTAGCATGTGACAAGATTTCCTTCTTTTTTAAGGCTGAATGATATTCCATTGTATCTATTCATTTTCTTTATCTGTTCATCTGTGGGTGGATGTCAAGTTGCTCCTATCTCTTGACTGTTGTGAATGATGTCACTGTGAACATTGGTGTGCAAATATATCTCTCTGAGATCCTGTTTTGAATCTTTTGGATACATACCCAAAAGGGGGATAACTTTGTTTCTTTGTTAACATAAACAAATATTCTGTAGGTTAATTGCGTAATTGGAGAAGAAAACATTAATTTTGGGTTAAAAACTCGATATTGGCTGGGCGTGGTGGCTCACATCTGTAATCCCAGCACTTTGGGAGGCTGAGGCGGGCAGATCATTTGAGGTCAGGAGTTCGAGACCAGCCTGACCAACATGGTGCAACCCTGTCTCTACTAAAAATACAAAAAATTTAGCTGGGCATACTGGCAGGTGCCTGTAATCCCAGCTACTTGGGAGGCTGAGCCGGGAGAATCGCTTGCACCCGGAGGCAGAGGTTGCAGTGAGCTGAGATTGCGCCACTGCACTCCAGCCTGGGTGACAAAGCAAGACTCCGTCTCAAAAAAGAAAAAAAAAATCCTTGATATTTGAAAGCATGAAAAAACTTTAAACTGTTCCGAGTGCTTCTTTTCTAAAACTAAATATTTTGTTGTGGTGATAGTTAATACCAACCCATTTAAAATTACAAAAATCCACGTAGTTTTGCAATAATCCCAAAACTACATATTTGAAAATAAAAGCAAATGAGTTGGTGAAGAATATTTACTTTTGTGTGAATTGTACTCTGTACTCTGCACTGTTTCTTTTTGCTATGAGCATAAGTAACTTCTTCCAGGTTATAACATTTTTAAATTCTGAAAGATCATTTAGACAGTAGTTTTGCCATTTTTATTACCCTAGATATAAAAATTATTAACTAGAAAATTATTTTTTGAGAAACAGTGATTTAGGAAGAAAGTCTGTACAACATTTTAGATGTCACTTTTCTTGATACATTTTCTCCCTCTAGTGAGTATTCCTTCCCTTGTTTGCAATATTTTACAGATTTAAGGCAAGAACTAGCAGTTCGAGAAAGACAACAGGAAGTAACTAGAAAGTCGGCTCCTAGCTCTCCAACTCTAGACTGTGAAAAGATGGACTCTGCCGTCCAAGCGTCACTCTCTTTGCCAGCTACCCCTGTTGGCAAAGGAACGGAGAACACTTTTCCTTCACCGAAAGGTTTGTAATGTCTTTTGTTTTTGAGGCGTTGTATTAGATTATCAGCTTAAGGGGGTTTGTTGCTGAAGTGGGTTGCTAAAGTTTAAAGAGTAATTTTAGTTTAAAAGTTGGTGAAGTCTAGTGCTATGTGAAACAAGAAGGAATTGTTTTCCTGGGCCACTCATACATAGGAAACAGTGAAGTGATGGCTACATTTAAGATGAGATTTTTAAAAGTTAAAGGTTTTTAAGGAAAGTTTATTTTTTGATTATAGCAATAGATTTTTTGATAGTAGCAGTATGTTTAGGTAGAAAAATTTAAAAACACAGACAAAAAAATAAAAATCACGTTATCACTTACACCCACCGTTAACATTTGGAGTTTTTTTTATTGTGTGCTTGTGTTTGTGCTCATCTCTTTGTCACATACAAATCTGGGGCTCATATTTAAACAGTCTTATTCTTCCTTTTGCCACTTTGCATTTTATGGGAGACCTGAGGCCTTTCTACATAGAATGTAAAGAAAATCATTAAGTTATCTTTCAGACTCATGTACTGGCTTGGATGGACATGCCCGTTTTGTTACATGCTTCAGGAGCTGCCGTTTTCAGAGGCATCTTTCAGAGTATTTGATGATTGGCATATACAGAATAGTCACATGGCCATCAGCCAGTGTGTTTTTAAAAATCCAAATAAGCAGAAAAACCACTTAGCCACTAGATAGAACCTTAAAATGGAATCCCAAAGCTCTCAGTTGAGATTTGTTTAGATTTTGCAGCTCATAGTTCATATTTCAGCTACTCTTGTCCCCCCATGCTTTTTTTCACCCTATATTAGAAGCTGTCATCCCACCCCTTTTTAAAGTATAGGGTTCTATCTTTCAAAATGCTGTGTGGGCAATTAGTACAGTGAGCTATGTCTGTGCTACTCAATAAACTAGTCACTAGCCCGTGTGACTCACTCTCTCACTCTCTCTCTCTCTCTCTCTCTCTCTCTCTCTCTCTATATATATATATATATATATATATATATATATACACACACACACACATACATACAGACACATATACATATATATATATATACACACACACACATATATATATATATATATATTTTTTTTTTTTTTTAAGACAGAGTCTCACTCTGTCACCAGGTGCCAGGCTGGAGTGCAGTGGCGTGATCTCGGCTCACTGCAACCTCCTCCTCCCAGGTTCAAGCAATTCTCCTGCCTCAGCCTCCCGAGTAGCTGGGACTACAGGCGCGCACCACCATGGCCAGCTAATTTTTGTAATGGGGTTTCACCATGTTGGCCAGGATGGTCTCAATTTCTTGACCTCGTGATCCACCCACCTCGGCCTAAATTTATATTAATCTAAATGAAATATAAAATTCAGTTTCTTGTTCACATTAACCACATTTCAAGTGCTTAGTAGCCCTTGAGTAGATAATTCAACTTGCCTTTGCCTTGTTACGAGGTGACATCAGGTAAGGTATGTGAAGATGCTATATGATCGTAAGGTGTTACTAATTGCACTAGTATGCCATCTTTACTGTTGAGGACAAAGGGCAGGCAATAGATTATAGCAGTCATCAGGAGCCCTCATCAGTTTTTCAGAATAGCTGCTTGTGTGTTTGAAGATTTCACAATTGTATCTGAGGGCTAACAAAGTTTTGCTATTATGTTACTAATTAGAATTATGCAGATCTGAAAATCCTTTAGTTGAGGAATAATCAGAATAGTTAAAAGCCTGAGTTGCAGTGACACCCACAGGTGGTGCATGTATTTTTTAATAGCCTGTTAGAGTTTTCATTCATGGACTTGGGGAGTCAACGGGACATGGAGCCTGCTCTGGCACAGCATGAGATGTGGCAACCCTGTGGCAGTAATATTTGCTTAATGGATATGTTTTTAGGCTGGAACCAATAGCATACATTTTCACTGGCTAACCTAAAAGCTGCTGTGTACTAGATCACTGCAATTTCATTGCAAGAAAGCACAGAATTGCAGGGAGCAGCAGGTGGTCAGAGAAATCCGTGAGATCTTAGAGCTGATCTTTCTGAAGTAGTCTGTCTCTAATTATATCTTACTATTTACAATGTTTTTTTTTTTTTTTTGAAATGGATGTTTGCTCTTGTTGCCTAGGCTAGAGTTCAGTGGTATGATCTTGGCTCACTTGCAACCTCTGCCTCCTGGGTTCAAGTGATTCTCCTACCTCGGCCTGCCAGCAAACCAGTGGAAAAACGTACAAAGACTAAGTAGCTGATTTTCGGAAGAGATTCAAATGACTAGTTACTGTGGAAATAGAAACTAAACATGACTCTCAAATTGTCAAAAAAAAGATAATATCTGATATTATTGAGGGCACCACCACATAGATGCTGATATTGGTATAGGCTTTTTAGAGAGCATTAAGGTTAAAAAAAAAATGGGCGTATGCTCTGACCAGCTGTTCTACTTTTCCAGAAATACTTGTCTAGATGTGTAAAAGTATATGTCCTTGTAGCATTATTTGTAATGGTGAAAAATTTGACATAATGTCAATGTTCACCAGTTGGAGAGTGGATAAACCTGCTTATGGTATCTAGACTTTATCCATAGTTGGAAGTAGTTGGTTAATACTGTGTTGAGTGTTGTACTCCTTTGTAATCTCAACAGCCAAACCCAGATGTAAAGGGAAATGCAAGTGTAACCACTCATCTTTTATTTTTCTCTAGCTATACCAAATGGTTTTGGTACCAGTCCACTAACTCCTTCTGCTAGGATATCAGCACTGAACATCGTGGGGGATCTCTTACGCAAAGTAGGGGTAAGTTTCAATTATTGATCACTAGGTGTTTCCACTGACAAGGTATTGAATTATTTCTTTTTTCTTTTCTTTTTTTTTTTTTTGAGGTGGAGTTTCACTCTTGTTGCCCAGTCTGGAATGCAGTGGCACAATCTTAACTCACTGCAACCTCCACCTTTCAGGTTTAAGTGATTCTCCTGCCTTGCAACTAGCTGGGATTACAGGCAGGTGCCACCATGCCTGGCTAATTTTTTATATTTTTAGTAGAGACGGGGTTTCTCCATGTTGGTCAGGCTGGTCTTGAGCTCCCAACCTCAGGTGATCCACCAGCCTTGGCCTCTCAAAGTATTGGGATTACAGGCATGAGCCACTGTGCCTGGCCGAATTATTTCTTAATTTGAAGTGAAGGAAGAAAGAAAGGATACTTTTCTGTGGTAAAGGCTGTAATGAAGCTGAGAAGTAAAAGCATCCAGTGACTAGCCAGAGGCTAGTCCAGATGACACTTCCATGATGCCCCTGCAGAAAAGCATGTACCCTGAGCTCTGAGGCTCCCCCCGGGGCATTCTTCCTGTTCCCCATTCCTGTTTCAACAGCACGATGCCTCTGTCCTTGTCTAGAATACTTTGTCTAAGGCCTGCTGTGTGTTCTGCCACCCTCATCCTGGTCTCTGCTGCTGTCTCCCGTCTTCCTGGTCATTCCCTTGTCTTGTGTTTTGTGGGACTTCAACATTTGGCTCATGGCATCACTCTCTCCTCTTAGTCTTGCCCACCTTATTGTTCCTTGGCCACCTCAACTGAGCGCCTTCTCCTTGGTGTGAGCCTTGTGTTCCAGAACAGTTTCACTTCTGGTCTATATATTCGTGCCGCTCAACAAATGTGTTTAAGAATTTTGTTCTTTAACTGTAATTTACTCAAAATCATGTTGCATTTTTTAATATTCGTATCAAGCTGACCTGTATGCCGTTTTCTTTTCCTAGCATTTCTGTTTTCCCCTTCTTTCTTTTGAGTAGAAGAAACCTGCACTTTTCTTTGCTCTTATGTCTTCCAGCTTCTTACTCATACTTTCTGCAGGATGCCCTGATGCGCTTCTAGGGCCGCTGCATTGTTGTCGCTCTTGAATTTCTCCTCATTTTACTCACGGGTTAGTTCTGCCTGTTCCTCAACCCCACGTTGTCTGTCTTTGCTCCTTGTTTGTTTTGCTTTAGTACTTTCATTTATTCAGAAGTGGTGCATGAAAGTTTAATTTGGCGTCCTTGAATGGTTTACGCATTCAGCTGACAATCTGTTTTCTAGGAGTCATCAAAATGATGACCTCCAAAAGTCACCAACACTTTTCATCTGCTGCTGTCCACCAGCCCTCGTTTGCTTCTGTGAATATTTCATTTATGCCTCTTTACACGGCTTTTTCTGCTGACTTGAACTGGAAGTCCCTCTTCACACAGAAAATCAAGGCCATTTGCTTTAAGCTCCTTTGATTTCTGTTCTCATCTTCTGTTATTACCGTCCTACTATTACCTCTATCTGTAGCCATTCCTCCTTTTTGTCCCAGTGGTGAAAGTACAAATTCCTGCCCGTGGCTAATTTTGTCCATCTGTGCTTTGGATCTCATTTTCTCCAACCCTCAAACCTTTATTTCTCCTGTATCTTCAGCCTTTTGCTATATATGTGTTCATATTTATGTGTAACATTTATGTATTACACGTTATATGTTATATATTATACATGTATACTTTAATATTTCTGTATTACATGTTATCCATATAAATATATATAATACTTACATGGTGCATATCACATACTTTAAAGCTTCTTGAAAGCATGTCTTCATTTATTGTTAGCGTTTTGACTGCATGCCACTCCCCAGAGATGTTAGCCTGGGCTCTGTCCCCTGCTTATGCCACTAAAACTGCTCACTGGTGATCTCAGTGCTGTCCAATCCAATGGATGCTGTTCTGTCCTGATTTTACTTGAAACATTCAACGCTGCCCTTTTTTTTTTTCAGTGCCCTCTTTTCTCTGCTTCTCTGATGCTGTTTCATGGCTGCTCCCAACTTTCTTTCCATTCCTCTTAGTCATCTTGTTGGGTCTTCATCTGCTCACCCTTTCAGTATTGGTTTTACTCAGAGTTCTGTCCTTGATTTTCTGATCTTCTTAATGACAGCCATGGTTTCATCCACCTCTGGGTGTGGATATCTTTCATTTTTATTTTTTATTTATTTTTTTTTATTTTTTAAAGAAAGGAAAAGAAAGAAAAGAAAAAGAGAAAGAAAGAAAAAAAAGAGAATGAAAGAAAGGGAAAAAGAAAAAGAAAAAGAGGGAGAGAGAACGGGAATCTTGCTCTGTTGCCCAGGCTAGAA
>CAUYNB010051151.1:0-22131 GCA_963574225.1 Lagothrix lagotricha | reverse complement strand
GCCATTGCACTCCAGCCTGGGTGACAGAGCAAGACTCCATCTCTCAAAAATCAAACAAACAAACAAAAAAACAGGCCTGGTGCAGTGGCTCATGCCTGTAATCCCAGCTACTCGGGAGGCTGAGGCAGGAGAATTGCTTGAACCCAGGAGGCAGAGGTTGCAGTGAGCCAAGATCACGCCATTGCACTCTAGCCTGGGCAACAAGAGCAAAACTCCGTCTCAAAAAAAAAAAAATTGTAGAGATGGGGTCTCTGTGTTGTCCAGGCTCATCTCAAACTTCTGGCCTCAAGCAGTCCTCCCACCTCAGCCTCCCAAAGTGCTGGGATTACTGCAGCTGACCTAGTCTCAGGATAACTTTCTGGGCCCCAAGCCCCGCCCATTGCCACCGTAGTACCGGTGATCTCTGAGTGCTGGCCGAGGCTGTTCCCCCACCAGCCTGGACTACTCACCTGCGCTCCCCAGTGTGCCACACCTCATGCTTAGTGCGGTACTCTGCCAGGGCGAACACCTTCTCACAGTAGCGGCAGGGGTACTTCCTCCGCCATGAGTGTACGTTGCTATGCCTCTTGAGACTGGACAGGGTCACGTAGGAACGCTCACAGGCCGCACACACATACAGCACGTGGCCGCCCACCACCTTCACCACGTGCTCAGGGCCCCCGCGGAAGCCCACTGGTGGAGGCAGGGCTGAGGCATCCACCCCTGCAGGACCACCAGGGCCAGCGCCCCCAGCACCCAGCCCTGTAGACCCCCGAGTGCTGGCCCCCCGTCGGCACTGGGCCTCATGGGTCTGCAGCCGTTTGGGATGGATGAAGCTTTTTCCACACTGGGGGCAGGGGAGGGGCCGCCGGGGCAGGGGGCACTGCAAGTCAGGGGCCTGGACCTCAGCCCTGTCACCCTCCCACTCCCCAGCTGGCCGGGGCCCCGGCCCAAAGCTGTCCTCTTCAGGCTGCGAGGTGTCCATGGGGGCTGGGGTAGGAGGTACCCAGGCATCGCCTCCCTCCCCCAGGCCCTGAAGGCGAGAGATGCCCAGACGGCGCCCCAAAGCTCCAATCTCCGCTACAGCTGCCCCGTCCCCTCCACCGCCAGGCAGCGCGAGCCGGGCGCTATAGATGAAGTTGAGGACATCAGAAAATGCAGCTGCTGGGACCCCTGGTAGCTCCAGGACCCGGGGTGGGGATGAAGCAGGGGGAGAGGCTGGAGGGGGAGAGGAAGAGGAAGAGGAAGAGGAAGAGGAAGAGGAGGAAGAGGAGGAAGCAGAGGAGGAGGAAGAGGAAGAAGATGAGGAAGAGGAGGAGGAGGAAGAGGCAGCTGTGGTGGTAGCAGGGTTGGGTGCTGAGCCCCCAGTAGCTGGTGGGAGGGGCAGCGGGGCTGAAGTGAGCAGGGCCTCTCTGAAGAAGGGACTTGAAGCAGCTAGGACGCTGCGGTGAGCAGGGAACTTGGTGTCTCCGGCTATGAGGGTGACGTCACAGAAGAGGCCACGGAGCCGCTGTTCATTGAGCTGGTGCAGGACAGCGGGAGCATGGGACGGGTCGGTCACCTCTGCAGGTGGGGGCATGGTGCCAGCCTAGACAGTGAAAGAGGCCGGGGAGAGTCTCAGAGGCTGGGCAGAGGGCAGGGGCTTCTAAGATCAGGCAGGGGATGGGTCAGGGCTGCTGGTCAGAAACCAGTGGAAGGCTGAATCACTTCAGGTCACAGAAATCAGGGGTTGGCCCTTAGCCACCCAAGTGTGGCCAGCATCCAGGACCAGTATGTCTAACTCACCTCTGTATCTGGAAGAGGCCAGAGATACCTCAGGTCATGGTGAAGGTCAAGGGGTCACGACCTCTGAAATCACAGACTAGAGAGGTCAGCGATGGAAACCTCTCTTGTCGGAAGGAGGGGGAAGCCCCGCTACTCCTGAAAGCCATTTCACAGAACTCCCCAGCCTAGAAAAAATGGCCGCCCTGCTGGCCTGCTGCTTTGGGTCTAGTTTTTCCTCACTGCAGTCCTCTGGGCACCCTCTCACCTGAGAGCGCAGCCAACATGGAGTGGGACAGGCGGTGGCTCAGCGAGTCCCTTCTGCTGGGCCTCTTGCTTCTGTGGAGAAACAGAAACCATGTCAGGGGAACCCAGAGGACGAGCCAGGAAAGGGTCCTCAGGGAGGGAAGTGGGAGGAAGAGCCCCCAGGAAGTGGGAGCGTGCAGCACTGTGGCCAGAGAGGACACCCGGCTCAGCCCAGACCCCTCCGCCGAGCCCCAAGCAGGTTATTTGTTTAGCTACATCCAATCACACCTAGAAGGTCACACAGATTATCGCAGCTCTGCGGGCCCAGAGAAGTACAGCGACAAGATAATGTGCATATTCCCAATTCACCTCCAAACAATATAGCAGCACAGGTCCAGCCCACAGGTTCAGGGAAGCCTGTCACATCATTCTCAAGTCCCTTTGCCCCAGTCTTCAGGGCTCAGAGAAAGTCAAAGATCTGCACATGGTCTTTTACCACAGGGGTCTCATTTACATATCAAAATAATTTGTGAGTTTTTTTTTAATTGAACCTAATTTGGTAGCTATGCAAATTAGGAGAGGACCTCCTCACATCCCACCAGCCTCATAAATCTTAGAGGGGGTTTCTGGCCCAGCTGCCAGGCAACCACTGAAGACCACTGACCCATACACAACTGCCAGCTTGCTCCAGTCTCCGGAGGGCACTGGAAAGGCCACAAGACTGGGAGGCCTGGTCCCACGCCTTACTCAGAGTCTGATGCCCTAGGGATTTGGGCTGAAAAAGCAGCAGAATCACAACTCCTATATCACCTCTTGCTGGGAGACTCATCCAAAGGGAAGAGCAAGGCCGGGCGCGGTGGCTCACGCCTGTAATCCCAGCACTTTGGGAGGCCAAGGTGGGTGGATCACCTGACGTCAGGAGTTCAAGACCAGCCTGGCCAACATGGTGAAAACCTGTCTCTACTAAAAATACAAAAAAATTAGGCCGGGCACAGTGGCTCATGCCTGTAATCCCAGCACTATGGGAGGCCAAGATGGGTGAATCACCTCACAGAGTTCAAGACCAGCCTGGCCAACATGGTGAAACCCTGTCTCTACTAAAAATACAAAAAAATTAGCCAGGCGTGGTGGTGGGTGCCTGTAATCTCAGTTACTCAGGAGGCTGAGAGGAGAATCACTTGAACCTGGGAGGCGGAGGTTGCAGTGAGCTGAGGTCTCACCATTGTAGTCCAGCCTGGGCAACGGACCAAAACTGTCTCAAAAAAAACAAACAAACCAAAAAATCGGCCGTGCGTGGTGGCTCACGCCTGTAATCCCAGCACTTTGGGAGGCCAACACAGGTGGATCATGAGGTCAGGAGTACAAGTCTATCCTGAACAACATAGTGAATCCCCATCTCTATAAAAAATACAAAAATTTAGCTGGCTGTGGTGGCAAGCACCTGTAACCCCAGCTACTTGGGAGGGTGAGGCAGGAGAATCGCCTGAACCCAAGAGGTGGAGGTTGCAGTGAGCCGAGATTGCGCCATTGTACTCCAGCCCGGGTGACAGTGTGAGACTCTGTTGAAAGAAAGAAACAGAGAGAGAGAGAGAGAGAGGAGAGAGAAAGAGAGAGAAAGAAAGAGAAGGAAGGAAAGAAAAGAAAAGAGAGAGAGAGAGAAAGAAAAAGAGAGAGAGGCAGGGAGGAAGGAAGGAAAGAAGGAAAAACTGCTGTTAAAAACAAAAACAAAAACAAAGGGAAGAGCGAGCCACTGAAACGCAAGCCCAGCTGTCAGCCACTCTGAGCGCTACACCTCCGCTTTCCCTGCAGGCACCATTACGGCCTTGAGGACTCTTCAGTTGAATGAGTTCCAAACCCACAGGAGACTTATCCAAAGTCACACAGAGCTGGTAATAACAGGCGGGGCCTATTCAGAGATCCCAGCCTGTGACTTGAGCTCTCCAGACCCTCTCCTCCACCCTCCACAAAGCCTGGGAGCTATTGCCTATCTTTGAGGGTGTCCTTCCGTATGCCCTGGGCCACACATATCTTCAGAGGTATCCGGCATCAGGAGTTCTTCATACAATTCCCATCCCCTGAAAAAATAAATTCTTTCCCATTTATTACTCATACTATCTGGACTCAAAGGCCTTTCCCCCACATATACCCCATTTCACATTCCCCAGAATATTTTCCTGACACCTCTCCTGGATGGGAAGAAGGAAGATGGAAAACAGGCGTGATATTCCAAAGTTTTAACGACCCTATCTGCCAGGCACAGATCAGGTTCTAGGTCAAGTGTTACCCTGTCAGTTGGTAAATTTCAGATAGGTCAGGCACCCTGAAGAAGGGGCCTCACTGCATTCATGGGCAGGTGTTCAGGTCTCCCACTCCCTCCCATGAAAACTACTGGTCTACTGGGACCCCAAGAGTCAGTGTTTTATTTGCATTACCTCATTTGTTCCTCGTCACTATCCTGAAAGGTAGCAGTTAGCTTTCCCACTTTAAAATGACACTAAGGCTGGCACGGTGGCTCATGCCTGTAATCCCAGCACTTTGGGAGGCCAAATCAGGCAGATCCTCTGAGGTCAGGAGTTTTGAGACCAGCATGGCCAACGTGGCAAAACCCCTAAAAAATACCAAAAAATGCTAAAAATACCAAAAAATACTAAAAGTACTACTAAAAATACAAGAAAAACTAGCCGGGCATGGTGGTGGGCACCTGCAATCTAGCTACTTGGGAGGCTGAGGCAGGAGAATCGCTGGAACCCAGGAAGCAGAGGCTGCAGTGAGCTGAGATTGCACCACTGTACTCCAGCCTGGGTGACAGAGTGAGACTCTGTCTCAAAAAAATAAAAATAGGCTGGGCTGGGTGGCTCATGCCTGTAATCCCAGCACTTTGGGAGGCTGAGGCAGGCAGATTACAAGGTCAGGAGTTTGAGATCAGCCTAGCCAACATGGTGAAACCCTGTCTCTACTAAAAAAAGAAATTAGCTGGGTGTAGTGGCAAGTGCCTGTAATCCCAGCTACTCAGGAGGGTGAGACAGGAGAATCGTTTGAACCCAGGAAAGTGGAGGTTGCAGTGAGCTGAGATCAAGACATTGCACTCCAGCCTGGGCAACAAGAGTGAAACTTCGTCTCAAAAAATAAATAAATAAAATGACAAATTATGGCTTATAGACTCTAGGTAGCTGGCCACAGGACATATGACTGGCTAGTAGCAGAGCTGGGATCTGATCCCAGTAAGTTTGGCTCCAAAGCCTGTGTTCCTGATGACTTCACCATATATCAACGAAGGACATGTTTATGGCACCCACTAGGGCATAAATAGCCTACCTGCTGCCTTTCTGAAAATTAGAAAAAAGACTATTTTCTCCAGGAGGTAGCAGCCCTGTGTAGGTGAGCAAAGTCAAGGTTTGCTTCCAGCCCCCAGTCATCCCATTGGGTGGGCGTGCCCTCCTGCAAGACCATATGGGGTGGTCTTGGTGCCTGCACATGTGTGACTGCCACACAGTACTTGGACAAGGCCTGTCAGGGCTTTTTTTGTTTTTGAGATGCAGTATCGATCTGTCGCCAGGCTGGAGTGCAGTGGCGCAATCTCAGATCACTGCAATCTCTGCCTCCCGTGTTCAAGCTATTCTCCTGCCTCAGCCTCCCGAGTAGCTGGGATTACAGATGCAAGCCACCATACCCAGCTAATTTTTTTTTTTTTTTTGTATTTTTAGTAGAGATGGGGTTTCACCATGTTAGCCAGGATGATCTTGATCTCCTGACCTCGTGATCTGCCCACCTCAGCCTCCCAAAGTGCTGGGATTACAGGTGTGAGCCATTGCGCCCAGCCAGGACTTCTTAGAACCAGACACTTGGCCAGGCTCGGTGGCTCACGCCTGCAATCCCAGCACTTTGGGAGGCCGAGGTGGGTGGATTATTTGAGGTCAGGAGTTCGAGACCAGCCTGGCCAACATGGTGAAACCCCGTCTCTATTTTTATTAAAAAAAAAAAAAGAACCAGACACTGAACGCTGGACTGGCCCTTGGAGATAACACAGAAATCACTGCCATCATGTTCTCTGTAACTGCCATTTAGGAAAAAAAAACTTTTTTAGAGACAACGTCTCACTCTGTTGCCCAAGCTGGAGTGCAGTGGTGCAAACATGGCTCACTGTAGCCTCGACCTCCCAGGCTCAAATGATCCTCCTGCCTCAGCCTCCTAAGTAGCTGGGACCACAGGCATATGCTACAATACCTGGCTAATTTATTTATCTACTTTTGTAGAGACAGGATCTTGTCATGTTGGCCAGGCTTGAAATACTTATCATGTGCAAAGTATAATGCTCAGCATTTTATCTGCATCATCTCATTTCAACACTCAAAATGGCCTCTGTGAGGCAACAGGCTTAAATAAATCAAATACTCTAAACTCTTCCCTTTCAGGTAGAGGGAAAGTAGTGATGGGGAGATTTGCTTCTGGGTTTGTTGCTAGCCAACACAGCGTTTGGACGCAGCTTGAGCTAAACTGCTCTCTCACTGGCTACTGCCCTTCAAGGCCTTTTAGGAAGTGGAAAAGACGAGCTATGTGACCCCGGGCAGGTTACTTAACCTCTCTGTATCTGTTTCCTTGTCCTTAAGGTGGGGACGATTAATAGTTCCTGCTTTGTGCAGTTGCTGTAAAGATTAAGTGAGCTAACAACTGGCAATACTTAGTTCATAGAACTCCGTCCTGGAAAATGGTGGGGAGAAGTAGTGAAGAAAAAAAGGCAGAAATTGGGCTTCATGATAGGTTTGGTAGTTCTGTGACTTTCTTTTATTTTTTTGAGATGGAGTCTTGTTCCGTCGCTGAGGCTGGAGAGCGGTGGCGCAATCTCGGCTCACTGCAACCTCCGCCTCCCAGGCTCAAGCAATTCTCCTGCCTCAGCCTCCTGAGTACCTGGGATTATAGGCGCACACCCCCATGTGCAGCTAATTTTTGTTATCTTTTTAGTAGAGACGGGCTTTCTACTAAAAAGATACAAAGTACAAGACCAGCAATGCTGGTCTTGAACTCCCGACTTCAAGTGATCCACCGCCTCAGTCTCCCAAAGTGCTGGGATTACAGGTGTGAGCCACCTCGAATGGCCTTTTGTTTTTCAGATGGATTCTCATTCTGTCACCCAGGCTGGAGTGCAGTGGCACGATCTTGACTCACTGCAATCTCTGCCTCCCAGGTTCAGGTGATTCTCCTGCTTCAGTCTCCCAAGTAGCTGGGATTATAGATGCCCGCCACCACACCTGGCTCATTTTTTTGAATTTTTCTTTTTCTAAGACAGCGTTTTGCTCTGTTGCCCAGGCTGGAGTGCAATGGCGTGATCTCCGCTCACTACAACCTCTGCCTCCTGGATTCAAGCGATTCTCCTGCCTCAACCTCCAGAGTAGCTGGGATTACAGGTGTGCACCACCATGCCCAGCTAATTTTTTTGTATTTTTAGTAGAGACAGGGTTTTACCATGTTGGCCAGGCTGGTCTCAAACTCCTGACCTCCTGATCCACCTGCCTTGGCCTCCCAAAGTGCTGGGATTACAGGCATGAGCCACCGTGCCTGGCCATTTTTTTGTTGTATTTTTAGTAGAGGTTGTTTCACCATGCTGGCCAGGCTGGTTTTGAACTCCTGACCACAAGTGATCTACCCACCTCTGCCTCTCCAAATGCTAGGATTACAAGGGTGAGCCACCGTGCCTGGCCATTCTTCTTTTTATTTTTGGGACAGAGTCTCACTCCACTGCCCAGGTTGGAGTGCAGTGGCACAATCATGGTTCATTGCAGCCTCCACCTCCCAGGCTCTGGTGACTTCCCACCTCAGCGTCCCTAGTAGTTGGGACCACAGGTGCACACCACAATGCCAAGTCAATTTATTTTTTATTTTTAGTAGAGATCAGATCTCCCTTTGTTGGCCAGGCTGGTCTTGAACTCCTGGGCTCAAGTGATCCTTCTGCCTTGGCCTCCCAAAGTGCTAGGATTACATGCATGAGCCACCGAACCCGGCCCAACTGTTTTGCTCTGGGTTTTTTTTTGTTTGTTTGTGTTTTTTTTTTTTTTTTTTTTTTTGAGATGAAGTGTAGCTCTGTCACCCAGGCTAGAGTGCAGTGGCACAATCTTGGTTCACTGCAACCTCCGCCTCCCGGTTCAAGTGATTCTCCTGCCTCAGCCTCCCGAGTCACTGGGACTACATGTGCATACCAGCTAATTTTTGTATTTTGAGTAGAGATAGGGTTTTACCATGTTGGCCAGACTGGTCTTGAACTCCTGACCTCAGGTGATCCCCTCGTCTCAGCCTCCCAAAGTACTGGGATTACAGATGAGAGCCACCACACCCGAGTCCAGCCAACTGTTTTGTTTTTTTTAGACAAGGTCTTGCTCTGTTTCCCAGGCTGGAGTGAGTGGTGGGACTGCAGCTCAAGTAATCCTCTCGCCTCTTAGCTTTCTGAATAGCTGGGACTACAGGTACCTGCCACCATAACCAGCGAATTTTTGTATTTTTTTGTAGAGACAAGGTTTCACCATGTTCCCTAGGACTGGTCTTGAATTCCTGGGCCAAGCAATCCGCCCAGCTCAGCCTCCCAAAGTGCTGGGATTATAGTAGAGAGCCACCTCGCCCAGCTCCTATTTCTCATTTATCTGTGGAATGTAAGCTCCAAGGGATAAAAGGTAGGGATTTTGTTTTGTTTTTGAGATGGCATCTCACTCTGCTGCCCAGGCTGGAGTGCAGTGGTGTGATCTCGGCTCACTGCACCCTCCGCCTCCTGGGTTCAAGCAATTCTCCTGCCTCAGTCTGCTAAGTAGCTGGGATTACAGGCATACGCCACCACACTCAGCTAATTTTTGTATTCTTTTTTTTGAGACAGTTTCACTCTGTCACCAGGCGCCAGGCTGGAGTGCAGTGGCGCAATCTCGGCTCAGTGCAACCTCCGCCTCCCGGGTTCAAGCAATTCTTCTGCCTCAGCCTCCCGATTAGCTGGAACTACAGGCGCATGCCACCACGCCCAGCTAATTTTTTGTATTTTTTAGTACAGACGGGGTTTCACCATGTTGGCCTGGATGGCCTCGATCTCTTGACCTCATGATCCGCCTGCCTCAGCTTCCCAAAGTGGTGGGATCACAGGCGTGAGCCACCTTGCCCGGTCTAATTTTTGCATTCTTAGTAGAGATGGGGTTTCACCATGTTGGCCAGGTTGGTCTTGAACTCCTGATCTTGGGTGATCCGCCCACCTCGGCCTCCCAAAGCGCTGGAATTACAGGCGTGAGCCACTGTGGCCAGTCTTTTTTTTTTTTTTTTTTTTACACAAGGTCTCTTTGTCACCCAGGCTGGAGTGCAGTGGTGTGATCACAGCTCACTGCAGCCCTCACCTCCCCCAGGCTCAGGTGATTCTCTCATTTCAGCCTCCCAGGTAGCTGGGACTATAGGCATATGCCACCATACCCAGCGAATTTTTTGTATTTTTAATAGACATAGGGTTTTACCATGTTGCCCAGGTTGGTCTCAAACTCTTGGGATCAAGCAATTTACCACCTTGGACACCCAAAGTGTTGGGATTACAGGTATAAGCCACGGTGCCCAGCCAGGGGTAGGGAATTTTGTCTGCTTTGTTCATTGCAGTAACTCAAGTCCTTAGAATAGGGCCTAGCACATAATAGGTGGTAAAAGCAAAACAAAAAACAAAACGAAAAAACTGGTAAGTGAATGAACCTGTCCTCAAAGCCAGTCTGGAGTCCATCCATCCTCAAGGGAGGAAGCCTTCATCTGTGCCGGACTGAGTTGGCCAGAAGATAGGGATGACGATTATAACTTGACCATGTCTGGACCAGGCACAGTGGCTCACGCCTATAATCCCAGCACTTTGGGAGGCTGAGGCGGGCAGATCACTTGAGGTTAAGAGTTCCAGCCTGGCCAACATGATGAAACCCCGTCTGTACTAAAAATATAAAAATTAGCCAGGTGTGGTGGTGTACATCTGTAACCCCAGATACTCAGGTGGCTGAGGCAGGAGCATTAATTGCTTGAACCGGGGAGACGGAGGTTGCAGGGAGCAGATACTGCGCCACTGCATTCCAGCCTGGGCGACAGAGTGAGATTCTGCCTCAAAAAAGAAAAGAAAAGAAAAAAAAAAAAAAGCCGGGCATGGTGGCTCACGCCTGTAATCTCAGCACTTTGGGAGGCCAAGGTGGGTGGATCACCTGAGGTCAGGAGTTCAAGACGAGCCTGGCCAACATGATGAAACCTCATCTCTATCAAAAATACAAAAATCAGCCAGGCGTGGTGGTGGGTGCCTGTAATCCCAGCTACTCAGGAGGCTGAGGCAGGAGAATCACTTGAACCTGGAAGGTGGAGGTTGCAGTGAGCCAAGATTGTGTCACTGCACTCCAGCCTTGTGAGAAGAGCAAAATTCCATCTAAAAAAAAAATAAAAATGGCCAGGTATAGTGGCTCACGCCTGTAATCCCAGAACTTTGGGAGGCCAAAGTGGGCAGATTACCTGGGGTCAGGAGTTCGAAACCAGCCTGACCAACATGGTGAAACCCCCGTCTCTACTAAAAATACAAAAATTAGCCAGGCGTGGTGGCATATGCCTGTAATCCCAGCTACTCAGGAGGCTGAGGCAGGAGAATCGCTTGAACCTGGGAGGCGGGGATTTCAGTGAGGATCATGCCATTGCACTCCAGCCTGGGCAACAAGAGCGAAACTCCATCTTGGGAGAAAAAAAAAAAAACGAAGAAATAACCTGACCACTCTGGAGTCCTCACAATTTGCCTGATACTCTTCTTGGAGTTTCACATGCATTGCCTAATTTAATGATATTCTCAGTACGGGCCACCCACAGTAGGTATTTATATTATCCTGTTGCCCAGGCTGGAATGCAGTGGCATCATCTCTGCTCACCTCAACCTCTGTCTCCCAGGTTCAAGCAATTCTCCTGCCTCAGCCTCCCAAGTAGTTGGGATTACAGGTGTGTGCCACCACATCCAACTAGGTTTTTTTTTTTTTGAGATGGAGTCTCGCTCCGTTACCCAGATTGGAGTGCAGTGGCACGACCTCGGCTCACTGCAACCTCCTTCCACCTCCCGGGTTCAAGTGATTCTCCTGCCTCAGCCTCTTGAGTAGCTGGGATTATAGGCGTGCGCCACCACACCCGTCTAATTTTTGTATTTTCAGTAGAGATGTGGTTTCGCCACGTTGGTTAGGCTGGTCTCGAACTCCTGACCCCAGGTAATCTGCCCACTTTGGCCTCCCAAAGTTCTGGGATTACAGGCGTGAGCCACCGTGCCCAGCCTAGTTTTTGTATTTTTAGTAGAGATGGGGTTTCTCGATGTTGGCCAGGCTGGTCTTGAACTCCTGACCTCAGGTGATCCACCTGCCTTGGCCTCCCAAAGTGCTGGGAAAACAGGCATGAGTCACCACGCCCGGCCATAATATTCTAATTTTACAGAAGAGGAAACCAAGGCTAAGAGAGGGATGTACCTTGCTCAAGGTTGCTCAGCTTGTAAGAAGCAGTCAATATTCGAATCCAGGCCTGGCTGACCGCAGATGCTCAATCTTTCCCTCTGCCATACCGCTAGACCCAGCCCTGAAGGGGGCCTATGGCCCGCCAGCTGGTTACATAAACTACCACACAAGGTCTCACGTGCTAAGTGCTAAATGTGTCATGTCTGACTCCACCCTTTCCCTCGCTCCCACATCCAGCAGTCATCAAGTGTGGCTGAAACGCCGTCCGAGCTTGGGAATGGCTCCTGAAATCTTCCCTTCAATTGCTCAGGTCCTTGTTAACACTCACATGGTTCAAGGCTATGGCTTCCCAGCTATCTCCTGGCCTCCAGGCTTACCTTCCTCCTCCCGCTGAGGGCCAACGTCCCTAACCACAGCTCAGGACTCTCTCTCCTGGGCTTGAAACCTCCACTAGTCCCCACTGACTCTAGAATAAAGTTCAAATTCTTCCACCAGGCAGTCAAGAGCTCTGGTCTAGCTCCAATCTTCCTTTTTAATCTTGCCTTGTGTTATTCTCTTCAAACACACAGTACTCAGTGTGAGCCAGGCATGGTGGCACGTACACATAGCCCTAGCTACTCAGGAGGCTGAGGCGAGATGATTGCTTGAGCCCTGGAATTTGAGTCCAGCTTGGGCAATATAGTGAGACCCATCTCTAAACGAACAAAGGAAACCCCAGACACTCGGTGTGCTCTCCAGCCTCTACACATCCCACACTTCCATGCCTTTGTCTGTGCTGGCTGTCCCACCAGAAATGCTCTTTCCCCAACCTTCTCAAAATCCCTCTGAAATGTTAAGATCTAACTCCAAGGCCACCTCCTTCTTAGCCTTCCCTGACCCACAGGATGAGGACAATCTCTCCTTCCTCTGACTCATCAATCTTTTGTGCCCCTATGGCCAGTATGCACCTTATACAGCAGCAGAGACTCAGGTTCTCATGCCACCAGCTGGGGCTCCGTGATCATCCAGGTCTTCTGAAATGGACTGCCACAGATGCTAAGTTCTGCAGCAACTGGGGGAAGAGTGTTGGAGGGGTTGCACAGAAAGGACCATCCACTGAACGCTCTGGAAGGCAGCAGAGTACAGTAGTTAAGAGCACAAGATCTGCCACCTGACTGCCTGGGTTCAAATACAGCTTAGCCTCTTACTAGCTAAGTGACTTGGGGCAAATTACTTAACTTCTCTGGGCCTCAGCTGCCTCACTTGAAAAAGGGAGGTGATTAGAGTGCCACTCACCATGCTGTTCTGACGACTAACTGACTGGCCACACATAAAAGCCCTGAGAACAGTGGCTGGTGCACGGTCAGCACTAAGCAAGTGTGTGCTGCCATCATTATTAGCGAAGCCCTGAGAAGGGAATTCCCAGTCTTGGTGGAGGGCTGACGGGGCTGATGGGGCTGGCACAGGCACAGCCCCCAGACTCTAGCCACTTTCCCAGTCTGTTTCCCAAGTGCTTTTGGATGATACGCAGGGTAGGCAATCAGCCCCCTTCTGCAGATGAGGAACCGAGCTGCTTTCAGATAAAGTGCCAGTGAGGGAATGGTAAAGACGCCAGAACTCCTCAGCCCTAGGCCAGGGCTCCTTTCTCTGCACCAGGCCGTCACTGTGCACCTGTTGTGTAGGCTCCCACGGTGGCCACCCCTCCCAGCCCTCCAGGCCAGAGAGCCTGTCCGCAGTGCTCTCCCTTCCCCCATGTACACACATCCAGCCAGGCCGGGTGCAGTAGACAGTGGTGTGCAGGCTTGGAATGCACTCGCACATACACCCCTACAGAAGGGCCCAGGCCCCAAAGGTGAGGAAAACCTGTTCTGAGGAATCTGCCTAGTGAGCGAATTCCGTTCCGAGGCCCTTCCACCGTTGCAGGAGTGGGGCCCAGTGTGCGTCAGAGATACCCACAAGGGGGGCAGAGAGGGAGAGGGCGAAGCAGGAGGAGGCTGACAACTTCACGTTTCTTTTTTCCATTTTAGTGACAAGAGTCACACCCAGCCTTTACATAAACATGGCCAAGGAGCCGCTCTGTCTAAGCTGACTTCCCTTGCGGCCGCCCAGCCTCTCCTCCGGGTGACCCTGACATGACATGCTGGGTGGGCTGGTGTGGGGCACACACAGACCTTGCAAAGACTAGCTGGGCCACCCGACAACACCCATGCCTCCCCCGGCCGCTGTGCGCTACCCTGCATTTATCTCTGGCCTTCCTCATACCATATCCCCCGGCAGCCCCACCGCCACTCAAACACACAGACGGCAGGCACACACACGCAGCCTGCTTGCGGCTGGCCTCTTGGGTCTGAGGCCCACACTGCCCTTGTCACGCCACCTCCCTCCCCACATGTGTTTTCTGACCAGCTTGCCTCCCAGCCCAGCAGCCCGGACGGGCTCCTACAAACAACGTCACAAAAGAATTCTGTGGAGAATGTTACAAACACACAACCTTCCCCTTGCCTGGCTGTCCATGATCCCATAAACACAACTGGTGCATCCCACCCTGAGTCCCTGACACCAGCGCCAGCTGACCCACAGGCCCCTGAGACACACCCTGGGGTTCCTCACTCCCCTCAGGATCTTCTAGATCTGAGTTCTAGACGCGCAGCCCCCACCCAACTCACTCATCACAGACACACAAACCCATCCATCGCCCTCTTCACCACTGGACCACACCTCAGCAGGGCCATAGAAATGGGACCCAGATGTGACGCCTTTTGACTCAAAGGCCCACAACCACCCCCTCCAAAAGGGCACATACACTCTGCATCCTGGCACCCTCCGCCACACATACTGCATGCCAACCCTACAGAAAACAGTTCATAAACAGGTCATAGGTGCAGCACCAGACACACGTGAGGAAACACATGCTGTAGGAAACAGCCCCACATCCAACAAACTCTGCACCCAGCGTCCTATGCCCAGCTCAGAATGCCCATCTGTCACCCAAAGCCACAGGGCTGGTCTTATAATTCTGCCCCACAACACTGGACACCCCTCCTGTCTTTCTATCTCCATAGCCCAGGGAAGGCCCTACCCGGACCTTTGGCTGCCAGACCAGCAAACAGTGGTGCCCAGGAGAGGTTTACCTTGCCTCACCACACGGCACGAGACACAGGATCTCCAAGACTCACAGCCACAACCCTGCCCCGACAGCACGGCGGTTCCGGGGCCCCAGCTCGTCCTGCGCACCCCGCACACCCCAACTCTGGGGCGCTCGGCGGCCCACCCCTCCCCCTCTCTGCCTGGCTCCTACGCCATCGCCCTCCCAGCAGCTTGCAGCGCTTGCCCAGGCTCACACCCGCCCCACCCCACCCCCAACCTGCCCCACGGTGGGTGGGGGGACTAGGCTGCAGAATTAACCCTTCAAAAGGGGAGTGAGCGCCGCCCCTTCCACGGCCCCAGGCGATCGCGTCCCCCGGCCGCCGCTAGCTCGGACGCCATACCAGGGCCCCCTTAGTCGCCCCCCAGCGTCGTGCGCACCCGGGGGCGGGGCCAGGCTCAGCCCCCGACCCCTGCGCCCCCAGGTCAACCCCAAAGGAGAGCGGTCTGCGCGCGGGGCGCGGCCGGGGCCCCCGCGGCGCCGGGCAGCGGGGAGGGGGCCCGGTAGTTGGCTCCGGTCCGCCCTGGCCCTGCCCAATTCGCCCCGGGGCCCACCTGACTGCGATGGCGCCGCGTCCGCCAGGCCCGGCTCATCACCGTGGCCGCCCCGGGCCGCTCCGGTTTCGCCCGCCTCCAGCTCCGGCTCCGGCTCCAGCTCCTGCCCCAGCCCCCCCAGCGCCTGGCCCCGGCCCGGCCCCGCCGCCGCCGCCGCCGCCGCCGCCGCCGCCGCCGCTGACATCATCGGCTCCCCCCGCCCCGGTCCTACCCCCACCCCCACCCCCGGAAACAGTCCCCCCCCAGCGCCGCCGCCGCCGAGAGGAGGCCGCCGCAGCGCAGCAGACGCCGACACAAAGCTCCGAGCGCCCGACGGCCCTCCCCGGGACTGATCCCCGGCAGGACACCGCGCCGCGCTGGGCCACCAGGCGGGTGGACACCGAGCGGGGCGCGGGTCGGGCTGCAGCACCCCGGCAGGGGCGCAAGACCACCGACTCCCAGGGAAAGGGCTCCCTCCGCCCTTCCCCCTGCACGCCCTTCACTCAGCGGTGCACACTGCCTGAAAGCATAACACACAGGCTCTCAGGGTGCAGAAATGACACGCCAAACTCATAATCAGGCCCAGTGGGACCCACAGACCCAGGGTCAGCACACTCAGAGGGCCAACCCTGGACACACACACACACACACACACCCAGGAATGCGCTGGGACGCTCAGCAGGCCGCAGACAAGGAAGGCCCTGGCCCCGAGTAAGGGGCACACATCAGCGACCACCAGCACAAATGAACACTCAAAGCTGGCTGGGTACTTTGTCCCCACCAGCAGATAGATCCACATCTGTATACTTGAACGTAAATGCAGAGGCCTTGGTGACGGCCTCTTGGGACAACATGAACAAAACACCAGGTGGAAGCACGCACAGAAAAAACACATTCCTGAAACTCCAGAGGGACAATCCCAAGGACTCCTCCCTGGTGCTAGAAAAATTAAAACTCTGGAGATGGAGGAACCAGGCTTCAGAGCTTCTTTCCTTAAAACCTCTCTCAAACAATGCAAAATATAAACAAACAAATTAATGTAAAGCCACAGAGCTAGCCATAAAAAGAATCAATCAAACTCTGGAGTCATGGAGACATAGAAAAGTAACAGAGTTGGGCTGGGCATGGTGGCTCACGCCTGGAATCCCAGCACTTTGGGAGGCCGAGGGGGGTGGATCACTTGAGGTCAGGAGTTCCAGACCAGCTTGACCAACATGGTGAAACCCCACCTCTACCAAACAAACAAACAAACAAAAAACAAAATTAGTCAGGCGTGGTGGTGCACGTTTGTAATTCCAGCTACTTGGGAGGCTGAGGCAGGAGAATCGCTTGAATCCAGGAGGCAGAGGTTGCAGTGAGCTGAGATTGCACCATTGCACCAGCCTGGGCAACAAGGCAACAAGAGTGAATCTCCGTCTCAAAAAAAAAAAAAAAAAAAGAAGCAGAGTGGGAAAATAGGCCCACTACCACCCTAGGAGGGTTCCAGGGAAGAACCTCACCCCCACTCCAAGCAGGTCACAATGGCTGGAGTTCTGAGGGGCCCAGGCTCCCTGAGCCAGGAGGAGAGGAAGAAGTCCAAGGAAAGATGGTGAGTGTGGGAGCCAGGGGCCCAACACCCTCTCCCTATAGCTCCTGGCTGCTCTGTTTCCCCTCCTTTCCTAAAACTTAGCTGTCAAAACTTAGCCATCTCAGAGATACCCACAAATGGAATTCATAAAGGTGTACCCAGATATCTCTGGAACCTGTGGCATCACACAGATGCATGGCATCTGAGGCTGCCTCCCCTTCCTCAATCCAACAGAGCATCCTGGGTCCTTTTTCTCCTCCCAGGAACAACTTACCCAGAGAAACACGATGCTCCAGGACCGCTCACTCCCTGCCTCCTGCTCCAGGCCCATATTATACCACCTCACTCATCTTTTAGGCCCTTTCTAGCTTCCAAGAGTTCCTTAGCAAAATAGCCAAACTCTCTACAGTCCCACAGGGTCCCAGACCCCTCCTGGCACCTGCCCTGCCCCAGGTCGCCTGGGCTGTGGCTGCCCTCATGCCTGAGCTCCTTTCTCTCTAACAGGCTGGCAGTCACCCCTACTTCAACCTGTCCGACTTCACACAGCCATCGCCGCCCTCCACTCCACCCAGCCTCCCCTCGCACCAGCGCTGCTGGCCCTCTGATGCCACCAAGGGCTTGCTGGTGGCCCTGCTGGGTGGGGGCCTGCCTGCTGGCTTTGTAGGCCTCTTTTCTCGTATAGCTTACCAGGATTCCCACCTGCCCTCGCTGGAGCTGCTCATCTTTCGATGCCTCTTCCACCTCCCTATTGCCCTGCTACTTAAACTGCGTGGTGACCCACTTCTGGGACCTCCTGATGTCCGAGGCCGGGCCTGCCTCCATGCCCTGCTCAATGTCCTCAGCATTGGATGTGCCTACAGTGCGGTTCAGATGGTGCCTGCTGGCAACGCTGCCACTGTTCGCAAAGGTTCTTCCACTGTCTGCTCCGCTCTCCTCGCTCTCTGCCTTGAGAGCCAGGGTCTCAGTGGCTACGACTGGTGTGGATTGCTGGGCAGCACCCTAGGACTAATCATCATTGTGGGACCTGGACTAGGGACACTGCAGGAGGGGACCACGGGCCTCTACACCGCCCTGGGCTATGTGCTGGCTTTCCTGGGAGGCCTGGCACTGTCCCTGGAGCTTCTGGTCTACCGTTCTCTGCACTTCCCCTCCTGCCTCCCAACAGTGGCCTTCCTGTTTGGCTTGGTGGGGCTGCTGGGCTCTGTGCCAAGCCTCTTTGTGCTGCAGACCCCTGTGCTGCCCAGTGATCCCCTGAGTTGGAGTTGTGTGGGGGCAGTGGGGTTCCTTGCCTTGGTCTCCTTCGCGTGCGTGAGCTACGCGGTCACCAAGGCCCACCCTACCCTGGTGTGCGCTGTCCTGCACTCCGAGGTGGTGGTGGCCCTTATGCTGCAGTATTATGTGCTCTATGAGACCGTGGCACCTTCCGACATCACGGGGGCAGGGGTTGTGCTGGGCAGCATTGCCATCATCACAGCCCGGAACCTCAGCTGTGAGAGGGAAGGGAAGGTGGAGGAGTGAGACAGAACTCGGGAGCCTGGGGGTTGGGAGGGACGGGGGTAAACAGAGGCAAAGACTGAAGACAAACATGGGAGGACAAGTGACTGGAAAAGAACTGGTGTGGGAGAGGGATACCTGTCAGAGTCAAGGGTGACTTGGGGACTTGGTGGAGAGGGACTACCTAGAAGACCTGGAACCCTGGGACCAGGGGATGTGGAGTCCAGGCTGGGTCCCGGGAATCAGGGAATAACTAAGGGTAAAGTCTGAGGAGCAGATCCAAGGCGCTGAGGCAGGCAGGCAGGCCGTGGGCCGCGGGGAGGACTTCACTCAGCAGCAAAGAGCAGAGCATTGGGGCTGGAGTGTTCCGGCAAAGACAGCCAGCAGCTGCGCTGGGGGAGGTTCCGGCAAAGACAGCCAGCAGCTGCGCTGGGGGAGGGGAGCGTGCCTCCCCACCTCTCCCCTCCCGGCGAAGGTTTCCTTTCCTCGTGCTGGTGCCCCCCCCTTGGGGTGGTGACGTGACATTGACATCAAACAAGGATTACTCTGAATGTGGCTGTGCAGTGGTGTCTCTGCTTTGGAGGGAGAGTGGAAGTCCTACGACTGTTCTCATTGGAGAATTCCTTGGGATCCCCGCCCCCCATTTTATTCCTGAAATATTCTACAAAGTGGAGGATTTCCTAATGTTCAGATGACTTGACCCTAAATCCCCCAGGACTTTCGTGGCCCGCCCCATGGCTAATCTGCTTTTCTCGGATTGTCGCAGTCCCGTGACATCTCCCGGACAGTGGCCAGGCTCCTTCCGGAGCCGGCCTCCGAGGTGAGGTCTCTTCGAGCGGTTCAGGCTGCGGATCCAGGACCGTGGGTCAGTACAGCGCTACATTACAGGCCAGGAGATGCCCACCCGTCTCTGGGGGCCGTTTGACAAACATCGGCTACTTCCGGACAAGCCGCTGTCCCAGCCATCTTGATTTGTTCATGCATATTCAGCACGAGAACTGCATATTCATGAGCAACCGCCCTCCCCCGGGAGCCCATTCGGGAGGACCCACCCCGCCCCGCCTCTATTACCGATTAGCAGAGCAGACCATTTTCCAGCTGGGGGGGGCTGCGAATAAGAGGCTTTTGCTGAAGATGAAACCGTGGTCCAAACTAGAATGAAAGCGGCCCAATTTTACCCTCGAGTCTTCAAACCCTAAGCCTCGGTGCAGGAGGGAGCAGCGAGGGGAGGCGATGGGAATTAAAGAAAAAATTCCTCTCTGTCACTTCAAAAGGTCGCCCAACCAGCGAGCGGGGGAGGATCCACCACTCTGGCTCGCACCCCGTGCGGGCCTGCGCAGGCAGCCCCGTAGCGCAAGGCAGGGCGGGAAAGGAAGGGGCGGGGACGAAAGGGCGAATCTATAAGAGGCGTCGTTCGGCGAGTTCGCAGCTCAGAAGCGCCGAGAGCGCGACCAGGACGGTTGGAGAAGAAGGCGGCTCCCGGAAGGGGGAGAGACAAACTGCCGTAACCTCTGCCGTTCAGGAGCCCGGTTACTTATTTATTCGTTACCCTTTTTCTTCTTCCTCCCCCAAAAACCTTTTCCTTTCCCCTTTCTTTTTTTTTCCTTTTTGGGAGCTGAAAAATTTCCGGAAAGGGAAAGAAGGGCTCCTTTCGCTCCTTATTTCTCCGCCTCCTTCCCTCCCCCACCTTTCCCTCCTCCGGCTTTTTCCTCCCAACTCGGGGAGGTCCTTCCCTGTGGCCGCCCTGACGAAGTCTGAGCACCTAGGCGGAGGCGGCGCAGGCTTTTTGTAGTGAGGTTTGCGCCTGCGCAGCGCGGCTGCCTTCGCCATGCACGGGGGTGGCCCCCCCTCGGGGGACAGCGCATGCCCGCTGCGCACCATCAAGAGAGTGCAGTTCGGAGTCCTGAGCCCGGATGAACTGGTAAGCAGCTCTGCCCTCCCCTTCCTCCCTCCTCCCCTGGCGGGCGGGGCCGGACGAAGGCTGCGGAAACTTGGCGCTTCTCGCCGCCTGTGGGTGACGGGCTGGGAGGATGGCTTAGCAGCGCCAAGACCGTGCAGGCGCCAGTCTCAGGCCTCCCAGAGTTATGTTTTGCAGAGTTGAGCAAGCTTAGCGCTTTGTCCGACTTGGGGGGCTGGCGGGAGGAAGAGAAGGGTGACTGTTTTCACACTACAGTGTTACCTACGTTAAAGGCAAATCCTAGGGAGTCTACAAGTTTGATTAAGAAGCCAAACCCCAGAGAGTTCCCTCCTCTTCTATAATACAAATATTAATTAAGCACCTGCTCTGTTGTAGACACAAGGGACTCAGGTTTCAGAGGTGAACACGACAGACCAGGACCCTACCTTCAAGAGCACTGTCTATGTGAAGCGGCAGGCAGTAAACATGAATACCATGAATGAACAAGATAATTCAGTTAATGGCAGTTGTCTCGAATAGAGTGAAACAGGGTAGTGCTGTGGAGAGTCACTGAGGTGGGCTACTTTATTTCGTTGTTATTTATTTCTTTTTTGGGGGACGGAGGTTCGATCTTGTTGCTCAAGCTGGTGTGCAATGGCGGATCTCGGCTCTCTGCCACCTACGCCTCCGGGGGTGAAGCGATTCTCCTGCCTCAGCCTCCGGAGTAGCTGGGATAACAGGCATGTGCCACCACGCCTGGCTAGTTTTGTATTTTTAGTAGAGACGGGGTTTCTCCATGTTGGTCAGTCCGGTCTCGAACTCCCGACCTCAGGTTATCCGTCCGCCTAGGCCTCCCAAAGTGCTGGGATTACAGGCGTGAGCCACCACAGCCGGCTATTACTGTTATTATTTTTGAGACGAAGTCTTGCTCTGTTGCCCAGGCTGGAGTGCAGTGGCACAATCTCGGCTCACGGCAACCTCCGACTCCCGAGTTCAAGCGATTATCCTGCCTTAGCCTCCCGAGTAGCTGGGATTACAGGCATTCGCCACCATGCCCCGCTAATTTTTGTATTTTTAGTGTAGGAGGGGTTTTGCTATGTTGGCCAGGCTTCTGTCTAACACCTAACCCTCAGGTGATCCGCTTTTTTTTTTTTTTTTAAAGACGGAGGTTCCCTTTTGTTCCGCCGGTCGGAGTTCAATGGCTGAACTCCTGACCTAAGGTGATCCACCCCCCTCGGCCTCCCAAAGTGCTGTGATTACAGGCATGAGCCACTGTTCCTGGCTGAGGTGGGGCTACTTGAGTTGGGATGGTGTCAGGGTGTGGGAAGTCCTGTCTGAGAAGATGACACTACCTGAGTGATGAGAGGCAGGCAGTCATTGAAGTCATAGTTTCTAGAGTGAGAACTTTTCAGGGAGAGGAAATAGCAAGTGCAGAGGGCCTGAGGGAGAAATGAACTTGGACTTGACCTAGAAGCTGAAAGGTGACCAGTGTGGCTGAGGTTTAGTGGATGAGAGAAGAGGAGTGTTACAGAAATAGTCTAGAGAAGCATGAGATATTATATATTATGGTAAGGAGTCAGAACTTAATTCTATTTTCAGTAGGTAGTCGTTGGACAATTATAAACAGGAGAGTGACAGCAAACTCACATTTGAAAAAATACTGCTGTAGTTGCTCTATGAAGAACTGATGGGGGGCCAGGGAGGAAGAATGGAAGCAGGAGAGACCAGAGAGAGGAGGGTAGTCCTAGGGGAGAGCTATTGGTGACTCGGACTTCTTCCCTTGTGGAGCTAAGTTGAGGGAGCTCACTGGCTGGAAAATGGAGTTACGTGACTGTGGATAGAGACCATTTTGCTGGGAGAGAGTTCAGCTATGTCAGGAGTCAGAACGTCATGATCTCACATGGTACCACAGAGTCAGTTCCAGATGAAGTTAAGACTTTTTTTTTTTTTTGAGACAGAGTCTCACTCTGCTGCCCAGGCTGGACTGCAGTGGCGTGATCTCGGCTCAGTACAACCTCCGCCTCATGGGTTCAAGTGATTCTCCTGCTTCAGCCTCCCGAGTAGCCGGGACTACAGGC